>PVJH01005857.1:0-107351 GCA_004026705.1 Nesogale talazaci
GGGGGGGGGTGCGAGGGGGAGCAATAAAGAACTCCAGCAAAGTTGTATGTTTCCTTGGTGCTATACTGCACTCTGACTGGCTCATCTCTTCCTTGTGAACCTTCTGTGAGGGGATGTCCAATTGTCTACAGATGGGCTTTGGGTCTCCACTCTGTATTCCCTCTCATTCACAATGATATGATTTTTTTGTGCTGGGTCTTTGATGCCTGATACCTGATCCCATCAACACCTCATGATCTCACAGGCTGATGTGTTTCTTCCATGTGGGCTTTGTTATTCCTCAGCTAGATGGCTGCTTATTTATCTTCAAGCCTTTACGACCCCAGACACTATATCTCTTGATAGCTGGGCACCATCAGCTTTCTTCACCACATTTGCTTATGCAGCCATTTTGTCTTCAGCGATTGTGTCAGGGAAAGTGAGCATCACAGAGTGCCAGGCTATTAAAACAAAGTGTTGGGGCTAGGGGAAAAGTAAAATAAAATAAAAATAAAACAAATTGTTCTTGTGTTGAGGGGATAGTTGAATAGAAGTCTAATGTTTACCTGCCACTTTAATAGTTAATATCTAAGTATATGTATATAGATCTATTCTCCTATCATTGTTTTGGGGGGGGGGCATCACTGCTCTCCGGTGGTGGGAATAGGAGGCACAGCCCCACTGCTGGAATTGAACCTCCGTCCCAGTGGGCCGCAGTCCCGTGCACAACCACTATGCCACTGGGGCTCAGCCCCCTCATATCATTATAATAAATATACTTCCATATGTACATGCATATATTTATACCTCTATAAATGTCCTTTGCCTCCTAGTTCTTTCATCTAGCTCCTTTTTGCTTTCCTCTTGTTCAGTCTTAATTCAGGTTTCAGTAATTTCTCTTGGCTACATTGACCTGGATCAAGCCTACCAGGCATCTTATGCCCTCCTTGACATATGATTTTAAATCACTTGTTATTTCTTGTCGCTGGGTTAGTTGACACCCATTTCCTTTCCCCTGCCTCCCCTCTCCCGTGTCCCCCAGGAACTGTCTGTTCCATTGTTTTCTTTTCCAGATTGTTTATCTCACCTATCTTATCTAGATAGACATGCAGAGACAATAGTAAATACAAAAACAAGACAGAGCAAAACAAAACAACGAGACGACAACAACAAAAACCAGTGACAAAAAAGGAAAAGCCTATATAGTTCCAGGTCTGTTAGTTGACATGTAGGAGTGTTTTCCAGGTGAGTCGGATGGGGTGCCCCACCCTGCTCCCAAAATCTATTTTGGTATTCTCTGGACATTTCTTTGCTCCCCTTGCTGCTCTGTTGCACACCCTTAGTGTTTCACAGGATGGGGTTGGGGGTAGGGGTAGAGGTGGTGGTGTCCGATCAGGCATAATTCCCACAATGCGCCTCCAGTGTTGTCCCTCATAGCACTGTGTGTCAGTGAGAGACATTGTGTCCCATGGTGGGGCAGGCCCTATGGTCCTCTCTGTGCATTGGCTGCTCTGAGCAGGAATATCCTCAGGGCTTGGTGGATCAGGATGTGCTCCACTCTCTCCCCTCCCCTCTTCGTTTGCTCCTGCGTGCACGTTATTGCTTTTAATTGCCTCAGAGTCTGTTCACAGCTTCTGGCAATGTTGTAAGTACCATCAGGGGGAAAACACAAAAACAACAACATGGCCAAATGTAGGAACAGCTTCATGACTGTTGGGATGGTCAAATCCATTCTCGTGGCTCAGATGACCATCCGTCTCTCTGGAGGTTTCCCTCATTTCCTGTGTCCCTTGACACAAAGTCCTAGTACTGCCCTGGAGACTGGCTTGAGACAATGTGGTGAGAGAGGCACACAGACAGAGAGACACAGCTGTGGATGAACTTACAGGCCCATAGAGACAGCTGAGCACCTCTAAGCAAGGGGTTTGCTGGCAAAACCAACAGCTATAGCTCTTGCCATGCTGGGCAGAAGCCAAGAAGAAGGCTCAGCCTGTAGACTTGCAGAGAGAAACCCACAACTGTCCCGATTGGAAGCTGTTCTGATTGATGTAGTTGACCTTTTCTCCTGAGTTCTCTTTTGTTACTTCCAAGTTTATCCTGACCCTAAGTTATATATAGCCTGTTGCTTCTCTTAATAAATCACATAACTGTATGGACTGTGAGTTCTGTGTAGGTATCACAACAAATCATTCAGCCTAGCAGAGAGAGATAGATCGGGGGTGGAGGGCCTAGGAAGGTGTCACAACGGGTAAAAGAATCTGAGAGTGCAGGTATGCCTGTAGGCAACCCTGGGGGGGGGTAGTAGCTTCAAGCTGGGCAGTTAACCATAAAGTCGGCAGTTTGAAACCACCAACCGCTCCACGAGAGAACCATGAGCTTTCTACTCCCATAAAGAAACCCACAGGGACAGTTCTACCCTGTCTGAGGGGGTCGCTATGCTTTGGCATCGACTGATGGCAGTGGGTTGAGTTTTGCAGTGTGCATGGTTGATCTCATAGGAACCAGGTTTATGCCGATTGCTGCCCCTCAGGAGTCTGGAGAGTACAGGCCACTAAATCACAGCCTGGAACGAGGTAGGTGCAAGAAATATCTTCTGGTTGAATGAGCAAAAAATGAGCCTGGAAAAATATATCGGGAGTCTCTTGTGACTCTCGACCTTCTAGATGTGATATCATCCATTCCACTGGGACAACGTTTTTTGACTGTGATTTAGTAGGTCTGTTGTAGGGCCCAGGAATCTGTACTTTAGAAACCTCTTCAGGTGGCTCAGAGTACACTTACACTTTAGCAAACTTGCATGGCAGACTAAGGTGCTTTGTCCAACAAGTAGCAGGAAGGCTATGATGTCATTGAGCAAAAAAAAAAAAAAAAGGTCACATTATCATGCTCTCTGAGCCCTTTCGACCCAAAGTGTAACAGTAAATGTTTTGATGATATCCATAGGGTTTTCCCTGGCTAATTCCTCTGACATGGGCAGATCATTCCCTCTTTATAGTCTATTCTCATTCTGGAAGCTCTACTAGAACCTGTTCACTCTGGGTGCCCTGCTGAGATCTGAAAGACCTGTGACATCGCTTCCGGCACCACAGCAGCACACCAGCCACTGCAGTACAGCAAACAGTCAAGGTGCAAGTGAGTCATTGAATAAGGATGGCTGGAGAACAATCATACATTTGAACTATGGTGTCGGCAGAGAATATTGAAAGTACCATGGGAAAAAAAAAAAGAAAGAAAGTACCATGGACGGCCAAAAGAAGAAACAGATCTGTCTGGGAGGAAGTTTAGCTGGAATGCTTCTGAGGACAAGGATGGCAAGACTGCGTCTCACCAACTTTGGAGATACTACCAGGAGAGATCAGTCCCTGCACAAAGATGTCGTGCTTGGTCCAGGAGAGAGAGTGAGGAGGAGGAAGGACTCAACAAGCTGCACCGCCGGGGCTGCCACATGGCCTCCAACAGAAGAGCACCTGCAAAGCTGGGCCAGGACGGACATTCAGGCTTCCCTTCTGCAATAGACAGGGTCTCACTGAGTCGTAACTGACACCACTGCACCTAACCACCACAGCAGCTCCAAATGTGGTCGGGGGCCCAGCAAAAGCGACATCATCTGGGAGCTCGAGCCCCAGTCTGAAAAAAAAAAACCCCAGTTGTCTTTGAGTACCTTCCAACTCATGGCCACTCCATGTGTGCCGGAGAATTCTGTTCAAGGCAGATCCCCAGACCCTTCTGCCAAGCACCACTCTGCTTCTGGGAGGACTCAAACTGCCAAACTCTAGGTTAGTGAGGGGTGCTCCCCCCTCAAACCTGCACTTCAACCAGAGTCCCAGGGATTTAAAGACACATTGCAGCAGTGCTTGTCAATCCTAGGAGCAGAGCAGAGTCACCTGAGAGTCCAAGAAAACTCTCAGTGCTAAACACTTACAAAGGGTTAAAATGCCAAGCATTTGGTTATATGTACTTTAGTACAACTGAAAAAAAAAACAACCAGAAAACAAATGTTGGCAAGGATGTGCCGACCTGAGACCACGTTGTCTCTCCCATGGGAATGGCAAGTGGCACAGCTGGTGTAGGAAACCATTTTCATAGAATGAGTACTACTCCTAGGTGTAGACCCCTTCCCCTCCCCCCCCCATCCTTGAGAACAGATACCTGTTTCAATGTTCACCTTATTCACAATAGAAAAAAGGAGGAAGTAACCCACGTGCCCATCAACAAATCCATGGATAAGCAAATGTGGTCTTAGGAGGAGGGTTCAGAAGATTCATGGAAAACACCATTATTTTTTAATTCCATCTTTCCAAGAATTTATCTTTTTGTTGGATTTTTAATTATTAAAAGATCATTTTATTGGGGCTCTTTCAACTCTTATGACAATCTGTACATCAGTTGTATCAAGCCTATTTATACATATGTTGCCAACATTGAGCCTGTCAGGTTTCTTGGGAGGAGAAATATACCTCGGTCCTTGGCTCTGCCCGAGAAAGAATTCAAGCTGAAGCCTGGTTTGTGATCCAAACGAGTTTTATGAAGGTTAAAGAAGTTTCAGGTTTACACAGGCACCCGGGTAATCCCTCACCCTCGTGTGCCAGCTGGGAGAGAGAGAGAGAGAGAGAGAGAGAGAGAGAGAGAGAGAGAGATGCAGTTGGCTCCGGACTGCAGTCCGGCTGTTACATTTCAGAGCAGCCGCTGGGCAAAAGCTGGCCAGAGCCAAAAACTTGCTGCTGGGTTCGTACCAGGTATGTTTACTGCTTGAAACGCTATGAGATGGGTACTATCGTTTTTCCTACTTAGCGGTAACGAAGGCAAAAACAGTCAAGGAACTCGACACAGTCCGAGGCAGGTGGGGATGAACCCAAACAATTTGACTACTGAGGGGCATGCCTCTAGACACCAACACGAGCTGCCTCCCGGGGTTAGAGACTTCTCCAGGTATGCTGCCACTGCTCCCAGAGTCACGGCTCTGACCTTCGTGAAGGGCATAGGAAGGTGGTGAGGGGAAACAAGGGAGGGGGGCGGGGTTCATGTTTTAAAAATTTGATAACCATTGGGTGTTAGTCACAATGTTAAGCATAAGGATCCAGCAGGGAGTTTAAAAAAAATAAAAAAGACAGCCTTCTCTGTACAAGAGGCAGCGGCGTCTCTGGAGATGGTTAGACACAGAACCCCATCAAGGAGATGTCTTGACCTTGAAAACCTAGGGACTCGTGGCAGAATTCTTAACTCCTCTGTCTTGGGAGGAGCTCACAACTAAATCTCCCCCCTCTCCCTTCTTGAACCAACGAAAGATCAAAGTATGATGAAATGAACTGAAAAGCAGCAGAGAGAGGTCTTTCCCCCTCCTTCCCTCCTGGACAGTGATTCACTGTCATGGCACCTAATGAAACGCTGGAAGGAGGTCTGCAATGATTCATGCAAACCTGACGTGGCGGAGGACTGAACTCACTCTGGGGTTTGACTATTCAGCAACCTAGGCAAGTCTCTGAACAACGGAGGCTGGACATCTCTGCTACAATTCCGTTGATTCCTTTGATAAGTAAGCCAGGACTAGTGAGAACCAGAGCACTTGGGCACTACAAGAGATCAGCTTTCCAGACTCATCTGAGCCAGATGTGCCCAGGTGGCCAGGATCACTGCAGGAAAGTGGAGGCTCTGGCATGCATTGACAGACACCAAGAGGACTATGGTACTCACGCATGCATGTGTTGTGTGTATGCACCAATCTTGGGCCAACTCTGTCCTCAGTGCAAGCAATGGACTCAATGCACCAACGTGAGGCATAATTCTCATCCCATTTCATTATATACACCACCACAGTTCCCACCAATAAAACGACACTGGATAATTGAAACTTCAACAGTTGAATAGTTTATATAATCACTATACAAATTGACTTAGGAACATACAGTAAATATTCCTTTGCATCTCAACATTTTCCTGGACAGGCAGTCTTTTAAAAAGCTACCATTTCTAGAATGGCTTCCTGTTACAGCCCTACACAGTGGCTTACAGAGAAGGCTGCCTACGGTATTCAGAACTGTTAGAATAGCAATGCTGCATTAGATGTCTTTAACAGAAATCGTCTGTCCCAGTTGACTAAAAGTCTGAATGCAGGGCACTACCGCTAGGGAAAGAGTTTCTTTGTCAGCAGTAAGGGACAGTTGTTCCCTTTGACATCCCCGGGATAGTTCCATGGTCTTGACCTTAATCTTCATATGGATCTAGAGAATTCTCAGCACATGGAGCCCAGGTGCAGAGGCTGCATTCCATTTCTTAGAGCCCTGAAGTCCCTCCTGTTTTTCTTTTCTAATCTCTTGCAAGGTGACTCTGACTGCAAACACAGGCTCGCACCTTCACGATGCGCATGGCATGAGGTCAATTGCACACAGGGTCTCTATGACTTGGAACCAAAAAGACGACGACGACTCAGAGCAGAAGAGAACAGGTGAGGACACCCTGCCTCACTGCGGGGTAAGGTCTTTTACACTCACGGGGTCAGACTTGAGACCTGAGGGAAAGTGCTGCATCTGGCCCTCATCCCCTTATAATTGTTGGACTGATGCCATCAGATTACAGCATAGGGGTGAGGATTACATAACTACCAAATCCTGGAGGCTCGTGGCCCAATCAAGTTGATACATATTTTGGGGGTAAGCAATGAAACCCAATGTTGCATTCTTTTGCACCCCCAAAATGCACATCCTTGCCATGTGCAAAACACTTTGACCCCAGTATTTCAGGGGGGTTTCAAAAAGTTCATGGAACAATGGAACAAAAGAATCATGGGATTTTGGGTATCATTCCAAAAATCTTTTGTTTCCACCCCCAAAGTCTTAACCCCAAGTCCAAATCCCATGCTGGGACAAAAATTCTCCTTTATCTGTGGACCCATCAAATCTGTAGAGAAAGTTATCTTTCCTCAAAGTATAATGGTTGAACAGGCACAAGTTGGACATTTCCACGATACATGTGAAAAGCTGGAGGGAAAGAAGGGCCTTGAAAATAGTTTTAGTTCTCTGGGGTCCTCTAGACTGTGGCCTGCTCTCAGATGTTGAGTGGTGCCCATTGGCCCTGGACACCAGCTCACTGAACTGCTGTCCCTTCTCTGTTAAGTGGTGACCTCCCCTTTGGCTCCAGCAGGCCCCATTCTTCTGCCCCTTGGGCAAGGCATTCTGACGCCCTCAGCTTTGAGCAGTTTTGGCTCAACGCCCTGGAACTCATGAATGGCAGCCACATGCCCCAGAACTGACGATGGCAACAACTTCTGCTTTTGAAATGGAGGAAGCTGGGGACCCACCCTGTTAGGGCTGTTAGAGCCCACCAGGGTGAGGTTCCACCCTGGAGACTGAGGCGGCTGTGCTTCCCAGGCTTTTTGTCTCTTCAATTTTTGCATCCTTTCAGGCATCTTGGCCCAGCATGGCCTACGGTCTGGCCCTGTGAATGTCAGAAAGTTTTTCAGCCCTACAGTGAAGCGCCTGGTGCAAGCGCCTCTCTTGCTCTGTGCATCAGCAATCCTAGATCCACTGACAAGTTTTAGAGGGCACCCCACTCTGCTAGGCAGCCTCCTTCCAGGCACTCAGCAGTTCTCTTGCTCAATAGATAAGCTCCCATGTTCTCTTATGCTGGTCTCCTGGCTTTACCACCACCGACTCACCGCCCCTGCCTCTAGTCAACTGCACGGTTCAAAGGGTTTGTTCTCCTCATTTCCTCCTGAACGCGCATCACAATGGTCTTTGATGTCCATTCCACCAATAGCCTCCAAGACAACCTAGGCCTTTATATTGGGCACCTGTGATAGCTGTGTTTATTGTGCCAACTGAGCAAATGGGAACATGTAGGAGGAGTTTGGTCAGATCACAGCTTAATTGGATGACCAAAACAAAGACAGCATCCCATCCCCCTATTGCTCCCTGGTGATTCTCTGCCTCAACCTGTGTGCTACACTAGCTGCGGGCCCAGCCTACCCATGCATGCATCATGTAGCTAGAGCTTGAAGCTCCCTCCAGACCTGCTTCTCCATGCCGCTGGTGAGGATATTGCTTGAGCTTGAGGCTGGTGGACCCTGTTGCCATGCTGAAGCTGGAGATCTCATTAGGGCCAGCTTCGTTGAGCTCCCAAGGTACTGTCTGTTGCTGACCCACCCTGCTGTCTGCTACCTCCAGACAGATTCTACTTACCTTGCCCAAGATAAGACTCCACTGCCTGCTTCCTTGACATTGGACCCAACAGCCCACGGGAGTCTATTAACTGTTCCAGTAAAGTGAGTTGAACTGAGTTCTCTATCCTGTTGTGTGGACTAATTAGCTGTTATGTTCCTTCTCACTGTATAAACCTGTGTTTATACATTGTGTGTGTCTTGGTTTTGTTTCTAAAGAGAACCCTACTTAACACAGCACTTTAAAACTCTTCCAGTTTCAACCTATTAACCAATTCCAAAACTACTTCCACATTTTAGTAGTTGTTAAAGTTAACACTTGCCTCGAGATGCCAAATCCTGCCTGCCTAGTGTGTGCCATCTAGAGCAGCCCTGGTGGCCGAGTGGGTGATTTATTGGGCTGCTGGTAGCAAGGTCAGCTGGCAAGAACCACCAGCTGCTGCATGGAAGAGAGATGAGGCTTTCTCTCCCGTTAAGAGTGACAGTCTCAGAAACCCACAGGGACAGTTCGACCCTGTCCAGCAGGGTCATTAGGAGGAGGAGGAGGAGGAGGCGTCGACTGGATGGCAGTGAGTTTGGAAGGGTTTTTGGGTTTTTTATGAATGTTAAAATTACCAACCCAGGTGTGGTTGGTTACATGATGGGCGGATTGCAAAGTCAGAAGCTCCAACCTTATCAGTTGCTTCTCAGTAGCAGAGGTTATCTGAAAGATTAGTCTTCGCTGTCCCACAGGTCACTCTGAGTTGGAATCGGCTTCATGGCCGTGAATGTGAAGGCTGAAAGTTAGGAGGCTAGTAGTCCAAATTCAGAGTAGCAAAGCCAGGGGAAGAATTTCTCTCTGCGCCAACTCTGGAAGGTGGTCCTTGTCTCTCTTCAACATCAGTGGGTCACGAAGTCCTTGAAGACATCCATATGTCTTGGAATCAATCCCGCCCTGAAGGCAGAAAGTGATGAGTGCAGGGACCTGGATCCAAACGACACACTCTGCGATGGCCCTTCTTTGTGGTTCTGAGGCTCTTGCTGCTCTCTCCCTCGTCATTGGATCTGGGCTGGACCAAACATTCCTAATCCCCCTACAGTGGGTTGGCTGATTACATCCGATCACATCCTGGAGGATGATTCCATTGCTACATAACTGCCACATGAAATCATTACAGAACTGCCAAGCCACTGGGAATCATGGCTCAGCTACGTTGACACATATTCGAGGAGACACAATTCAATCCATGACAGAGACTCTAGAGATAAGTTTTTTAAGAAGCTACCTAAGCTCTCCAGCCCGCATCCAAATGCTGTCCAAAGCTAGCACAGTATTTCACACTTGGATATTTTTCCTTTCTTTTTTTAAAAAAATGAAGATAAAATATTACAGAGACATCTTTAGAATTCACACCTGAGTTACACACATTGGTGAAAAAATTCCATGAGGGACAAAGGAACAGAATGCAAAAACAGGAAAGGGCTATGCATATGTACACAAGAATTTGCCACCACGACTGTGGTGTGTTTGCTTTTGTGTTCTCCCTTTTGCAGCCCAGAGAAGGAAAAGAGGGCTGGGTTGAGAGAAATGAGGAGATGCAGAGACATCACTTGGGCTCCTAAGATCTGGAGCGGAGGTAAGTGGAAAGGGCACCGATGGACACCGAAACGTGGCCAGAGGACCATGCCTGCCACAGGCTTCGGTACAGAGGAAGGAACTTGGAGAATACAGCAGTGAGTGGGTTTCGTTCTAAAGGAGGGAGGTGTGGGAGCAGATAGGCAAAGAGAAAATAGGGTGCAAGGAAAACTGGGAGGTTGGGTCAGAAAACTCCCATGAACAGGGAAGACAATCAAGCCTTTGGTGGAGACATTCAGATGATCAGATTCCAATCTTTTTACAGATTCTGGAGTTAGTTCCTGGACTGTAGCCAAGTTTAGAGCCCAAACCAGCCTTTCCCTCTCTGGCAGTTTGGCACACCAGACCAATGTCTGTCCCCAGAAGCCCACAGGTGAGTGGAAGAGCCATGGCCAAGTCCTTTCTCTGAAGGATTCTAGCCAGAGGGAGGCCATCTGTAACACCTGGAACTAGAAGACGGGGGGCGGGGGGGACACGCACTGGCGAGGAAGGTGAAAATAGTAAATTCCTAGGAGGGGGACCTATATTTCAAGAGCGTAAAGAGTCAGCACATGATTCAATCACAGTTTGGATCTCGAAGAGCTGGGGTGGGAATGCTTGCTCCTGAAGATGTCCAGAGTGGGGGTTCATTGGCAGTGGAGAATCTCCTCTCCTGAAAGCCAATTGTCAGTACGATGAAGACATGAGTCCCTTTCTTCCCAGAGGGGAGTAGCAGTCCAGGAGAGCCTGTCTGGTCTCAGTGGAGGTAGGTGGGATGATTCCATCGATACCAAGATCTAGAAGGAAGGAAGCAAGGAAGGAAACCAGCCGGTGAGTGGAGCAGCTAGTGAGGCGATGGAGAAGGCGGGACCAGGGAGAGTGGAGTCCTTTGGGGAGTGATGACATCATTCTGGAATGGGAGTGTGGTAATGGCTGTAACAACCTTGTGAATATGCTGAAATCCATAGAATCGTATACTTTTAAATCGGCATGAGGAGGTATGGAATGTGAATGAAGCCTCAGATCACTTTGTTTGAAAGCTACCCATGTCTATGCTTTCTCCCTGTCTTGGTGAAGTTGAGCATCGGTTGTTCAACAGGAGCTGGTGGCCCTGCTACCCTGGTTTGGGCAAGCATGCTCTTCTCTCCACTAAGCCTGGGGCAGACTGCCATGGACTGCCTTCAGTCTTAGCATGTTGGCCAGGGCAGAGGGTTGGCTCCTGGGGCCAAGCCCAGCTGCTGCTTCCCCAGCTTCTTCTGGTCTGCCCTGGCTGTCTTTGTGCCTAAGCTCTGGCCTCACTTCAGAACCTCCTGGAGAACAGGGTTTCTGGCCTAGAGTGTAGCCCTCCGAGCCCAGGGAAGGACTGGCCTGTTCTAACAGCGGTCTTTGGAAATTTCCACCCTCAAAGTGAGGATGGAAAATTTGCATTTGTAGACATCAACTCCTTGCCAGGACAGCTCGCTGCCTGGAGCTTCTTATTTAAATCCCCACTCCCGGGTGGGGGGGGGGGGGTACATCAGCCTTGCCCTGACACCCTCACGCCCTCCATCCTGCGAGGAGCTCGTAGCTCGCCCTGTCCCCATCTTACCCTGAAGAGTTAAAGCTGGACGAGGCGTTCACTGGGGCCTTGGAACTGTTCTGAGATGCCGTGGGGCTGCTGGCGTGGAGTGCTGAGCCGGGGGATGAAGGCCTGCTGCTGTTCCCAGGGGAACAGGATGACGTGACTGAGGACAGGGAGAGGCAAACACAAGGGGGAAAGAATGCTGCTGGCTCCGGGGACCTTGTGACCTTGCCGCCCTGTGGACACTTGAGTTCCCTGGTACGGCCCCAAAGGGAGCTCAGCCTCTTCCTCTCCCTCTCCCCACCCACGGTCCACGTCCAACCATGTAACTCTCCTTGTGACTGCGGCCCCCAGGGGCTCTCCTCACAACTCTCTCTCAGGCCTTCGAGAGTGGTGCAGCTGGTTCTGCGAGTCCAAGGCTTGCCAAACACAAGAAGGAGGCATGCCAAGATCATCCACTCCGGGACACACCCTAGGTTGGGCACAGGCAGCCCCAGACCAAGAAGTGGGCGGGGAAGGGAGACAAGAAGCTAGGAAGGGAAGCAAGGAAGGAGGGCGGCGCCGTGCCAGCCTCGCCAGTTCTGTCTCCACCGGGGCAGACGCAGCTGGTCTGCGAGCAAGAGCTCTGCCCCAGGCGTGGGGCACCAGAGTCTGGGTCCTAGGTCACCACTAGCAGCACTGTGGCCTGGGCCACTTACTTCCCTCATAGCCCTTTTGTTCCTCTGTGGCAGGGGTGGGGCACATCTGGGCTGAGGGCCTGGAAGGACCCCACTATCATTATTACCACCTGAATGGCCACGCCTCACCACAGAGTAGCTCCAGTCATCCCTCTCAGCATGAGCTAATTAAATGCCTGACCCGAATGGGGGACATATAATTTACTGCCGAAAGGAAGGCGCTTCGAAGAGTTCATCATCCTCTCTCAGGACACGAGGCCCACACCAGGACACTCTCCTGGGCACACCCAGATCGATGGTCTGCCCAGCCAGCTCCAAAAAGGTTGTAAGCACTTCGTGAGATGCAGAGCTCCGTAGCAAATCGATTTAGATGCACCCATCTTGAGCAGCCTGCCTGCCGCAGAACTCAGGGAGGCGAGCCTTGTGCCCTCTGCGGGTAGGCCACAATGGCAATCAAGCAGAAGAGAGAGACCCGCGCTGGGTCCAGCACTGATTACTCAGCACTCATGTCTCAAACCGGCTCTGGGCACCCTTTCCTTCCCAGCACGGCACACAGAGTGGAGGATGACTTGGGGGAGGGCCCTTGGGTGGGCTATCTTGCTATTGCCAAGGGCAGCCTCATCCCCTAGTTCCAAGACTCAGTTTAAAACTTACCTGTTCCCGGCATGGTGTTGTGGATAGGAGGGACAGAAAGCGGGCCCATAGACCCCGAGGGAGAGACCTGGAAAACCAACAGAAGCTTGTAAATGCCCACTGGCCCTTGTTCTCCAGGCCCAGACCTCTGACCAAGATTACTGAGCCCCGGATCCGGCAGAGTTCTGAGAGACACATCGCCCCACTGTCCACTCTTTCTCACCCAGGCCTCTGGGCCAGGTGGATTCAAAGAGTTCCCAGGGAAGGCTGCTTGGTGTAGGGCTATGTTTCCACCTTGAAGCAGGGTCAAAGAACATTGCTTCTGCTTGGAGAAGCAGGGGCGCAGGCCTAAGGGGCCTGTTTGAGACTTTTCTGATTGCTAGCGGGGCCCCCCTGGCCTTCTCCAGAGAGAACAAACTAGAGGAATTGAACTTTGGTCTCTTAAGTTTTCACTTTGCCTCCCGGTATCATCAACTGGGATGAGGCGGAAGAGACATAAAATCATGGTGTACAACCACCCGGACAGTTCAGGACTCTCCCCCTACAGCAGGAGGGTGGGCTTCGGGCCCCACATTTAAGTGGGGACCTGGCTTCACCACCAACCACCTGCCCGGCTTCGGCCAAGCTACCGGACCCTGAGCTTTGGTGTTTTCATCCGTAAAACCTCAGGCATGTGCATCTCCTTGCTATTTTCTTTTAATTATGATTAAATGAGATACTATCCAGAAAGCATCCACCCCCATACCAGGTGAAACATTCCAGCTTATTAAGTACTCACTCCCCCTCTCCCTGCTTTCTGGAGGTAGCTCTCCAGGGCTGCCAGCTCTTCCTTTGCGCTGAAGCCCGCACGTACACCCCCTTCTCCCCTTCCCTCCCCTCTCCGGGCTGACAGGGGAAGCGCCATCAGTGTTTGGAAAGGAAATTCCGCTGGGCACCGCCCCTCACCCCATACAAGCAGCTCAGAACAGCTTAGCTTCACAGGATGCTGCTGTTTAATGGGCAGTGCTGTTCCTCCTTCCCTTTCACAAGGGGCTTCCTCAGCAGCCTGGGGGCGGGGGTGTGTGTGTGTGCATGGGGGATGGAGAGGGGAGGGTGGGGCGCCCAGGGAAGGGTGGCAGTTGGTAGATGTTATCAATAACCTCCACCCCCACCCCAAAGGCCACACCCAAGACCTCTGTTGTTGTTTTTAAATAAGGAATTTAGTCATTGACCAACTTCCTGGGTTTCCTTCCAGAGGCTGGGGGCGCTGCCCAAGCAAGCATGCAGACATGCACACACGCCCTTCCATGGTTGGGTTTTTGGTTTTGTGTGTGTGTGTGTGTGTGTGTGTTTCATATAAATATAAATGGCTACCTTCTGCCCACAAAGAATTGCACTGTTTTGTTCCTTTATTTCCTTAGCTGTTGAACGGTGTGCCTGGGAGGTCATTTTACATCGGAAGCTGGAGAAACTGTGGCCAACCTCCAGGGTGCGAGAGACTTGAGAAGACAGGATGGAAATTCTTTTCTCTTTGGGGCTCAGGTGAGGCCGCCCAGGGTCAAAGCAATGAAAGAATGAGCCAGTGGCTTGCGAGGCTCCTTTGTGGCCCCCTGTCTTCATTGTCCTTCACGAGTCCATGGGAAGCCCTGGTGTCATTACGTGTTGAATGCCACGCTCCCCCACTCCTCACCCTGCACCCCCAACACCTCCCAAGGAACTCAGACCTCGCCAGACACTCAGGACACATGTGCCGCACAAACCAGGGCAAGGGACGAGGCTCCTTCATGGCTCCCTCCCACCTTCCACATGCCTCTCCAGTTGGGGTCCCAGGTTGGGACTGAACAAAACCAAGGAACTCACTTCCATCTGGCAGGTAACTAGATTGGGCATAAAGGGGGTTGTCTTTCCGAATGCCTCAACAAAAACTAGCTGTCTCAGCCACAATAAAGGGGTGGGAAAGAAATCAGGCACACAAATTAGACACTATGAAAAAACTCATACTGAGCACGCGCATACCATCCCACCTGGGCACACAGATGAGGCACCAGTGACATGACGTCACACAGGTGCATCTGCACTCGGCCAATGAGGCCCCCTCTAGTAGTGCAGGGGGCCAGGGAATAAAGGCAGGCCCTGACAGAGTCTCCTGCTCTTGGTCCTGGACAGGGGTTTCAGGCTCCTGTTCAGTATTCAGTCCTTGTGCTTTTCCGAGTCCTTCTGAAGTGGCCATTTACAGGGTGTCCACATGGCTTTGTACGCGTGCACTTTTGGAGACTGTACTACCTGAAACTTTCCTTTCCCTCGTCAAAATCACTGGACTTACAAAAGTGCTTCTGCTGCATGAATTCTTTCAGCATTGCAGTGCCAGGACAGAGGTTAGCCACCCCAGAAACCTAACACATCTGCTCTCAACATAACCTCATCTCTAAAGATGGCAAGGCTCTTAGGATCCTGCTCACCTTGGTAACATAGCCTCCACTGCCCTGCATCTTCCAGCCCCACCACCACCAGGCTTCCAGCCCATTCCTCCTGCCACACAGACACAACTATGCTCCACAGTCATTCTCCACCTCCCTGGACTCAGACCCTGTCCCCACTGATGTCAGCTCACTCTTCTGGTGTCCTTTCAAGCATCACCCCTCAGAGCACCTCTGGACCCTGAAGACTAGAGTAGGTCACCCCAATACCAATGCATCTCCTCTGAACCTTTCCTCACAACTAACATGTTTCATACACCATTTCCTGACTAGGCTGTAAGGATCACCGAAGTAGTGTAGGGGATGGTATTCCCCATGCCTGGCACATAGTGGGTGCTCAGAAACTGGTGAAAGAGAAATGAAGACATGGCTACCATGTTGTCCCTAACTTAGACTCTGTGGTGGCTCCTCCTCACAGTGTTCGGACAAATGTAGCATCCTTGGCCATCATAATCCAGGCTTTGCAAATCACAGTCCCAAATCCTTGACTCCAGCCAGACTGAAATGTTCAGGAATCTCCAAGCACATCCTGTTGTCTTATAAGGTCCCACTTTCCACAGATGGTTCTCTCTGCCTGGCATGCTGCTCTTCTTGCCAACTCCTGCTTGGCACAAATTCTCAAGGGTCAGCTCTCCGTGGCCCCTGCTCAGGGTTCCCACACCACTCCTACTACAGGGTTCCTCCTGGACCAGCACCTGACTGACACATGTACTTCACTGCAGATTTGAGACCTCCTTTCCCCCATCAATCCTCTTCCTCTGCTCATTCCCTGTGGTAGTTATATAATCTGTTGTCAATTTGAAAGGATTAAGAGGGAAGGGGTGGAGTTCAGCCCGTCAATCAGGTGCAACTTGATGACCTCACTTGGAGGTGCTAAGGAGAAAAATAGCACTCTTGAGGTGGGACACAGGCTGACTTCCTGGGGAGACATTGCAGCTGATAAGACACATGAAACTATGCTAGTGCTCTGAGCTGAGGGAGCCACGTGGAAGCCAGTGCTGATGCTTACACTGCCACTGGATCCACAAGACCTCCCACCCACTGACCTGTGAGCTTCCTGCATTTGGCGTCATTTCACGTGTTTCCTGTGTCTGAAGAAGACTTTGTAGATTGGTATTGGACATATGAGTTAAAATCAGATTTATGGGCTTGATCTGAACTGGGAGGGGCTGTTTTCTTTTTGGGGGTGGGGGGCATCATTGCCCTCTGGTGGGAGTAGGAGGCCCAGCCTTGCTCCTGGAGAACTGCTGCTGGATTTGAACTGCCACCCCTGTGGACTGTAGTCCCGCACACAACCACTACACCCCTGGGACTCAGCCCGGGGCTGTTTTCTTAATGTAAGATTAGTTTCTGGGGTTTTTTTGGGTAAGATCACTTTTCATATAAAGCTCTTTCTTATATAAGTCTCCCTGGATTTGAACCTCTAGTCCACTCAGCCTAACACATCCCCTTAAATGCTGGTATTCCCTAGGACTCAGACTTGGACTTTCTTCTACAGGAAATCCAAAGGGGAGCCTCTCCTCTTCCAGCAATTCAACTACCCGACGAGTATGCCCTCATGTCCCTGCCTGGATTTCTCCCCATCTCCCCTGACCTCCCCTCTCCCCATCTCCTCTGACCTCCCCTGCTTGATTCCAAGCATCCCACCGCAGTGTCTTGCTGGCCTCATGAGCCACCCTAATGAAATGAAGAGCTGCAACTACCATCTTGTCCTCCTCCCAAACCAGCCCCTCCTTGTCTTTTGCTTGGCCCACAGATGGCCTCACTCCCCTGCGATGGCATCAGCCTGGCCTGAGGCCTGAGACTCATTCCAGATCAGGCGTGGGGAACGTCCATCTCAGGCGCATGCAGCTGTCAAGACCAGCGAACGTCACACTCACCCAAGAGAAGCAGTTCTAGCCAGCTCAATAGGAATGAGTTAATGAAATGCCTGACCTGTTCGAAGTGTGTATGATGTGACAAACATTAAAATAGTTTTGTCTGAAAAAAAGTTCTCTCCTTCTCACCCCCATCCTCGCTCTGGATCCTTCTCTTCATCACTCTCCCTACCCAACTCCCAAACTTCAACTCTCTAGTCAAGGCCAAGACCCAAGACCTTTACTGTCTCATTATCTCTTGAATCTCTCCCGTCCTCATCCTGACCACATGACGGTTTCTGCCCTGATCATTTCTCTCCTGGGTGACTGCAGTCAGACCCTAACTGATCTCTTTCTTCACAGGAAGCCGAGCCTCCTCACCCCTCCTTTGGGCAGTCACAGGGTCATTCTAAAATTCCCCTGTCAGCATGTCCCGCTTTGCCTCAACGTCCTCCGGAGATTGCCTGGAGCTGCCCGGTTCCTTAGCACTGCACACAGCCCGGTGCCGTGGGACTTCCCTGCTGTCCTGGCCAGCCCCATCTTCCCATAGTCTTCCACACGAAACCACCAGTCAGCCCTTGCAAGCGCTATGCCTTCTTGCTCGAGTACAGTCCTCATCCTTAACTCTCCTGAGAATCCCTCCCTCTTGACCTCTCTCTCCCAGGCTTCGTGTCCTTTCAGACTCAGCTCAGGCGCTAATGATCTCCTCAGGGAGACCTTCCCCAACTACCACCGCCCATGACTCCTGAGCTGCTGCTCCCAAGCTCCTCCGCAAAAGCCATCATGTTGTTTATCGTTTGTTTATTTCTCTTTCTTTTGCTAGGCAAGGCGGTGAGGTCCTAGGGGAACAGGGAACAGATATTATTTTTCTTTGTATCCCCAGTACTTGAAAAAAAAGTCCAACAGATGGTATCCCATCCCCCATGAGTCGATTCCAACTCATTGCGACCTTTAAGAAAGCAGAACTGCCCCAGAGTGCTTCCAAGGCTCTAACGCTTTCCAGAAACAGGCTGCCAACCTTTCCCCCAAGGGATCGCTAGTTGGTTAGAACCATCAACCTTTGGGGTAGCAGCTGAGCGTTTAACCACTGTGCTACCGGGGCTCCGTCAATATCAATGAACAATATGTAGGTTTAGGACACACAAGTCCTCCCCCTCAAGAGAGGGAATTACACCACCCTGTGTACTTCTGAAGGGGTCCTTGGGTGATGATGTAAATGCCTAAAGCTGCTAACCCAAAGGCGAGAGGCGAGAGGCCACCTAGGGATGCCTCAGGGAAAAGGCCTGGGGATCTGCTTTCCCAAACCGAGCCACAGAATACCCCGTGCAGCACAGGTCTGTGGGCAGAGTTGGGTCGCCAGGACCCACAATCGACTCAGTGGCAACTAGCTGGTTTGGGTTTTGAGAGTAGGCAGGCTTAGGAACACTGCCACGACCCTAACGCCCTTAACCTTCAACACCCCCATGGTGGAGGAGCGCCTCTCCAAGAGATTTCCTGCTCCTTAAACTGCTGTCTGGAATGCCAAATTCCCAGCCCCAACTGAACACAGAATCACACATACAGCTGTAGACTTTGGCCTTCCTTTTGGGTGTCTGCTAGGTCTCTTCACTGTAATCAGACAGAGACTTCAGTTCTCTCCTTGACCTGGCACTTCCTGCAATGCTCACCATCTCAAACTATGGCGATGCCTTCCAACCAAGTGGCTCTGGCAAATTCCTCAAGTCACCATTGCCTCATTTCTCATCCTGTGTGTTGGACCTTTCAGCACATCTTTTCAGTCCTCTCGTTGAAATATATCCAGAATTCAACGACTTTTCCTTGCCACCACTGCCATCACGCTGGCCCAAGCCACTGCCACGTTCCGCCTGATGGCTCTCATCCTCTCAGCCGGCCTCCCTGCTTCTGCCGCTGCCGCCTTTCCACATCATGGCCAAGGGAGCCAGATCGCTCTTCTGTGTTCAGACATCTCCAAGGGCCTCCCTTCTCCCAGGCTCCAAGCTAGGGTCCTTTCCATGCCTTTCCAGATCTTGGGTAACCAGGTCTCTGTCACTTCTCTCTGCCCCAAGGCACTGGCGTCCATGCTGTTCACACCAGCGTCATGCCTGGTCTTTTCACTCACTGCAATGGGCTAGTGCATACAGCCTGCTCTTCTAACCATAACCTATGCTACTCCCATCAAGCCTGATATCCTGCTGCATGGGGGAAGATAATGGTTGGGCCATACGATTCCGCTCATGAACAACAGGGTTCATTGTGATTGCCATCCTGCTGGGTATAAAATGAGTCATTGGAGAAGCTGGAAAGGGGGGGATTTTATTACCAGCAATGAGTGGAGCCAGGAGTGGATGTGTCCTTTGGGCCCCGAGATTCCTGTGCAATGAGCCTCCTTGGCCCAGGAGACAGCTGTGAGGCCAGAGTGGCAGAGCCAGAGCACGTCACAGAGCAGGCAAAGCTGAGTGCCTGGCTTGTGGAGTGGAGTGGGCACTCAATTGGGGTTTTGCTGTCCCATGGGGTTATAGCTGAGCACCTTCATGTTGAGGTCTATGTCGGAGTGGCATGCCCTTTGGGCATTCTCTACAAAAGGTTTGTAACCCTGCCCAAGCAGGTCAGAGGCCAGGCCAAGGGGATGAGGGCCAGAGAGAGAGGTCTGCCTGCAGATCTGGCAGAGAGGAAGGTGCCCTGACTGCACAGCGGCATCCTGAGCGTGTCTCACCTTCTCACTTCCCTCATACACCCCGTTGTCATTTTGAGAGCCGTCTCTGGGCTCCATGTGGCCAGGGTCATGAATGCTAGAACCCGGCAGAAAATGCAGTGGAGACAGAGCACTGGCCAATCCCCTGCCAGGAACACTCTTTCCCCTAGACATCCACACACAAGTTCTTCCTAACACGTGGATCTCTGTTCCCACGTTGCCCATGGAGGTGTCCTCTCTGACTCCCTATTTAAAAAGCATCTCCCCATCTCACTGTCTATCCCCTTAGGCTTCTTTTGGTGTTTACATGACAGGAAGTTCCTGGATTATGAATGAGTTTTTTTTCCCCTTAAATCTGCCTTTAAACCAAATTTGTCAGAACACTTAGGAATGACCCTCTCTAATATCAGTTCCACCAGCATTTGTCAGATAGCGTACAAAACTTTCCATCCATAAATACTTAAAAAAAAACCCACTTGTACCTGTGTGCACTACAGCATCATGAACATGATATAATAATGATGCTTTGATGTGTGTCGCAAAGTAGCGCCCATTTGTTATTACAAACCACTGCCTGAACCTCGACTTTTCCAGGAGTTGGTTTGTAACCATAGGTCACACCAAATTGGATGTGTGTAAGCAGGGACTGCGTATCCATCTTGTCTACAGCCTTGATCTGTTCCCTAATATGCTGCCCACGGCCCTCAAGCCTCCTGCCCCCACCTGCTCCTTCGGCACGTGGCAGGCCACTTACTCACCAGCCGGGAGTTGTAGATGGGTGGTTTGATGGGTGTGGGCACGGGGCAGTTGATGCGCTTCTCCTTTTGGCGCCGGTTACAGAACCAGACCCTCACCACCTCCTTCTCCATGGACAGCTGCTCTGCAATCATAGAGATCTCCTCCGAGCTGGGCTTGGGGTTCTATGGGGAGAGGAGAAACCGTCAGGAAGAAGGGCGTGCGGGACAGATGCTTCAAGGAAGCTGGACAGAACAAGTAGTGGGTCAAGGCTTTAGCGTCACGTAGCCCTGGCCTGGGATGGAGGTGTCGGTAGAGTCCTGGGGGCATAGTGGGCATGTCTGCGTTGGACTGCTCACTGCAAGATCACCCGCCGCTCCCTGGGAGAAAGACGGGATTTCGACTCAGAAACAATTACAGTGTCAGAAACACACACGGGGCTGTTCTACCCAGTCTATGGGTCACTCTGAGTTGGCAGAGAGTTGAGTGAATGTGTGTCTTGCGGAAACTTTCTTTTTTCGGGGCATCACTGCCTTCTGGTGGTTGTGGGAAATACCCAGTGCTGCTCCTGAGAGTCGCTGCTGGATTTGAACCGCTAAGCCTGTGTACCGCAGTCCCACACTCAACCACTTACGCCACCAGGGTCCAGCCCAAGGAAACTTTCTTAACCTCTTGAAACCTCAATTTTATCAACCACAGGCTGTGAATTATGCCTACGATGCAAGCTAAAACGAGAAAGTATGCATAAACCAGTAAACACAGGCCTGCCACAGGACAAAGGATCCATGAGTGGAGATCTCTATTCTCTGAAGACAGAGGCCCCTGAGGGGTGGGTGATGAGGGACAACCAGAATCCCCAGCAGCCACACGCTCACCTGTGTTCTTTCCTCATCACCTGGCACCCGTCTCCTTGGTCATTTCTTCCCACCCTCCCTGGTGACCAGACTGCCATCTCCAAGGTCAGTGCTCTGGAACCTGCCAGCAGCTTTGAGGGAGAAAGACGAGGCTTCCTATTCCCGTGAACAGGTAGTCTCAGAACCTCACAGGGGCGTCCTGTCGGGTTACGATGAGCCAGCAGCGGCTCGATGGTCCTGAGTTGGGGTTTGGTTTCCTCTATCAAAATTGGAAACGGTCCAGTGAAAAAGACATAATCCCAAGATTGAGGACCGCATAGCTGCAGAACATAATGGTGCCACTCCTGGGTTCTGGCCCTTCTGGGGCGCTTATGTTGCTGCTCTGATCAACTTCATCAGAAGGAAAAGCCAGCATTTATCAGGCTGCCAAGCAGGCGAGGTGGCTAACCACAAGGTTGGGAGTTCGAAACTATCAGAGGTTCCAAGGGAGAAAGAAGGCTTATTGTGGTAGTGATTGTACAACTCCTCTTGGTATGGTTGAACTACTGAATTGTCTGATATATGGATTATGTCCCAATAAAATTGTGTTAAAAATTAAGAGTTCTCTGAAAAAAGAGTTCACCTTGGAAGCTCACAGGTGCAATCCCACTATGTCCTACAGGACCACTCTGAGGCGCATCGACTCAAAGGCAGCGAGTTTGGTTTGTTTACCTGTCAGCCAGGTGTGCAGCGACACAGCCGGACTGGGTTCCCAGTCCTTTGGGAATCTGCATCACAAGGAAGGAGGTTCTGGGGGCTGGTGCCTCCGGGATTCAGACTAGATGCTGCCTAGACTACACCTGCACTCCCCTCCTCGCTCCTGCAGGGCTCGTGGGAGGTATTACTAAGTTTCTACATTCTGGTTTAAGAATATGCTTTGGCTACAAGGTTTTTTTTTTAAGTACTTTAAATACACAAATCTTTAAAGGTGCACTGGGAGCAGGGATGTTTTGAGACTACTGACAGTGCCCTGGAGGCTGTGCATAGCTTTCATCCCATTTCCTTCCCTATGATTTTCAAGTTGCCTCTCATTTGCTCATTTCGAGTATAAATTGTGCCTAATAGAAAATAAGGAATTTATAGCCAGTTAAAGCCTGGCTTCACTCTCTCCCCCTCAGCTGAATCCTCTCCTGGGACAGTGAGAGGACCAACCCAGAAACCAGACCCACCGCCTCCTTCGAGTCGGAACCACTCTGCAGGACAGGGGGACCACCTCTGCTCACAGAGCAGAGAGCCCCATCCGTCTCCTGAGTAGGAGGGACAGAGTCACAAATAGATGGCAGTTGGGCAACAGGGGACGGAAAGGGTCTCCCATCTGTGACTAAGGGACCTGGGCGCCTGCAGAGGGGCAGGTTCTGCTTCCTCATTTCCCCTCCCCCACAGGGTACCTGTAAGGGGGCAGAGCAGGTACCTCAGGGGGCCTGGCACCCAGTCTGGCCCCTCCCACCCGAGGAGGTGCTCACGTCTTGGAATCTCTTCTCCAGGGTCAGGCGTATGTTGGTCTCGATGCTGGTCCGTTTCTTCCTCTTCCTTCCAAATACTTCACAGAGGGTGGGGTAGGAGCTCGGCGTGCTCACGGAGGAGTCGGAAGGAGTGGACTCTGCAGGGGGGAGGGCATCGAAGGGCTCAGAGATAGGAGCGAGAGGCCAGCACAGGCCCTGCCTTGCCGGACATGAGGGCCCATAGCTCTTCTCATTGGGTTCTCTAGGGACCTTCTCTGGGCCCAGCCCCAGCCAGGGAACAGAACCCAGCTTCTCCTGGTTGTCCTTCAAGACATGACCGTTTGCAGCCATGGGTCAGGGGTGCCCAGACAGCAGTGTGTGTGTGTGTGTGTGTGTGTGTGTGTGTGTGTGGCACAGGAGCGCTCCTACGAGTGACACTGGGGCATCTGCTTTGTGGAACGATGGCTGTGGTGGGATCCAGGCTGGCATTCTGAGCTGGCAGCCCCGGGCACTTGTTGGAAGCATGTTGGTGTCAAAGCCACCTTCCTGTCATTGGAGGTGCTGGTACTGAGGCTATATGAGCCATAGGCGGGCCTGCCCTGGAGGAAGGATCCCAGCACAGGGCTAGAGAGGATAGCTCCTTTCCTGAAGATGTGAAGATACAATTATTTCTTTCTCACATACCTCAAGAAAAATTGCCTAAGGGACAGTGTGGGAACAGGGTGGCTTCCCCGTCCTCTCCTGTGTGTCCATGAGGGGGACCTGCCAGGAGGGTCACACTCTTGGGTCTATGGATTAGAACCAAACCCTGGGAACTATTGGACCATTCTCTACCTAGACCAGGGGCCTCAGTCAGGGCTGGGTGCTTCCTGCCCTGCAGGAGACATCTGGCAAGGTCTGGAGAGAGTCCCAGAGCCTCGGAAAACATCTTATGGGCAGAGGCCGGAGTGGCTGTGAAACATCCTTCAATGCCCAGGCCAGTCCCTACAATCAAGAACTGTCGTGCTCCATATGCCAATGGTGCCCACGCTTAGAGATCCAGATCTATTCCAGATGCCACCTGGTGGGTGTCTCTGCTCTTCAGACCCAAAGCTGGTTTCTGGTGAGCTGTCCTGAGGCCTAGGCTGGGAGAAAATGCAGGTGGGGGGGCAAGTCTCTTTGGCCACAGACCTAAAGTTCTGCCACCCGAAGGGCTTTCTCCGCAATGCAGCTGGCACTTTTAAGAGGCCCCCCCCCCTCTTACTGGCTGCCTAACTTCTGTGTGGTTACAGGCTTAGGAGGAGAAAGGGGCATTCAGTTTTGATGTGCTAGAACCCTGTCATTCAGCCCTCCTAGGGGGCAGGGCCAGGGTTCCGTCACCTGCCTGCTCTAGGGCGTACCTGCATCATTCAGCCACTTCTCCAGCAGGGGCTTGAGCTTGCACATGTTCTTAAAGCTGAGGTTGAGGGCCTCGAACCGAGAAATGGTCGTCTGGCTGAAGTCATTGCCATAGAGCTTCCCCATCGCCAGTCCCACATCTCCCTAAGTGAGGGGGATCAAGGGGAAGGCATGAGAGGCAGACTTGTCCATGTCCCCCTCCTCCCACCACACACCCCACTAGAACCCCGGAGCGCCTCTCTGCTGTTTTCCAAGTCTTTTCCCTGGAAGATGGGAAACTGGCTTCACACTCTCCCTAGGCTCCAGGTTGGCCAAGTCCATTAGCCTGCCCCTTTCCCTCTCTCCTCCCCTCCCCATGCACTGCCCTCCATTTTTCTGCCAATGGCTACCTGGCCCTCTGCTCAGGGAACACCCAGGGGATCCCATGGGTGTGCCTCAAACTCATCCAGCCTCAGATTGCTCTTGGTCCCAGCACAGAGGAAGCCAGGGCCCTCTCCGGGAGTGCAGATGTCTTCCAGCTGCTTCCCCCCAACCGCACCTGTGTGAATCCCAGCTTGATGCGCCTCTGCTTGAAGGTCTTGGCAAACTTCTCCAGCTCCTCCAGGTCACTGGGCTCATCTGTGCCTCCGGAGCTGGACAGATGCTTGGGCACTGGGAGATGCTGGGGGGCTTCCAGATGGGACTCCACAGATGACCCTGGCAGCCCCGGGCGCCCTACAGCCTGTGGGAAACACACGCATCCCCCGGGCAGCTCAAGTATAGCTCTGTGCTTCTCTCCAGCAGTGAGGCGTGCACAGGACCATAGTGCTCTGGGGCCACAGGGGTCCTACTTGTTGAGTGAGGTAAAAGGGGAAACCACAGTTTCTAGGAAGGTTCCGCAGATACCTGGAGTCACCCACTGGGGCGGAAACAGCGGGAACAGGGCAGGGAGGTGCCTGACTTGAGGTTGATCTGTGACTCACTGCTGGACTCCCTGCAGCTAACTTCCACCATAAAAGGAGCTAGCCGGGTTGTTGACAGATTCTAAACACGCATCCCAAGTGGAGTAGGGAAAAGGCTGTTTGTCCTGCTTGTTTTTTCCCAGGAGGCAGGGAAACTGACATGCTCCGCAGGTCCTGATAGAAGATAACTGGGACACCGAGCATGCCATGCGCTGACACAAGACTGCCCTCCAAACGCCATTGGTGGCCTGTCCCCTTCGGCTTCCAGGAGATCCCCATTGTGTCTGTCCAGCCAGCCAACGCAGATTAGAGCCCTCGTACCTGCGCCTCCCCCTCAGCCCTGAGCCCTGGGGGTGGGGGTAGGGGTTCGGATTCTTTCTTTAGTGCATGCTCTTAGGAAAATGCACCCTTTATCTTAGACTCCTCAGTGTGCTCACAGGTTGGGGGGGTGGTTGGGAACGAACCCCAGACTTGATGACCCCTGTCTTCCCATAAAGATGGGCACCCTCCCTCTTCTCCCACTTCCCCTAAACTTGGGGGGTGCACTTTCCTCCCCTCCCCAGAAGATTCTGGCTCCCTAATCCAATGGGCATCCTTGGGTTGTAGCAGGGGAAGGCAACAATTCAGCGGGTTCAGGAGTTGTTTTCCCTGCGAAGAGCTTGAGTTGGCTAAGTTGTTTCCTCTTTTTGAACCGTTTGAAACCGTCAACGATTTGAGCTGGTCTCGAGGTCTAAATACGACACTCGGGACAAGCTGGATGCACTGCCTCTTGCCTTTCTTTGAGAAAGATCTCTGCCAGGTCCTCCTCCCCGCTCTCCACACCACTGCGTATCCAAACTGTACTTCTCAACTTCTCAAGCAAACGACCTCTGATTCAGTCCCTCCTTACTAGGCCATCGCCACAGCTCTAAGCCAATGTCTTATGCACTGGCCCCAGGATGACTTCTCTCTCTCTCTCTCTCTCTTTTTCAAATCATTTCATTGGGGACTCATACAACTCCTCACAATCCATCCATCCACCCATCTATTGTTCAAGCACATTTGTACATTTGTTGCCATCATCATTCTCAAAACATTTGCTTTTTACTTGATCCCTTGGTATCAGCTCATTTTTACCCTCTCTCCTCACCCTCTCTTCCTTCATACCTCATCAAACCTTGATAATTTATAAATTATTATTTTGTCATGTCTTACACTGCCTGTCACCTCCTTTCACCCATTTTTCTATTGCCCATCCCCCAGGGAAGGGGATATATGTAGAAACTTATAATCAGTTCCCCCTTTTTACCCTACTTTCCCTCCACCCTCTTGGTATCGCCATTCTCATCACTGGTCCTGAAGGGATCATCTGTGTTGGATTCCCTGTTTCTGGTTCCTATCTGTACCAGTGTACATCCTCTGGTCCAGCCAGATTTGTAAGGTAGAATCGGGATCATGATACTGGGGGTGAAGAAGCATTTAGGAACGAAGCTGTAGGTTTCATCGTTGCTACACCAAACCCTGACTGGCTCATCTCCTCCCCGCGACGCTTCTGTAAGGGGATGTCCAGTTGCCTACAGATGGGCTTTGAGTAAAGTGATCAGACGTCCTGCTTTTGGCATGACAGTCCCGATCTTAAACAATTTTTCCCAAGTCCCATGGTGTTTTTAAAAAGTCCTGATTTTTGGAAAGAATGCATAACAAGCTAGGGAACAGCGGGAGAATGGGAAGGGAATATAGCCCCTCTCAGCACTCCCCTCCGCCCCTCCTGGTCAGTGGTGTCCTGCTTTACCAATGTTAAAATCTGGTCACTTTAGCTTGTACACTGTGCACTCCTCGTTATTCACACTGATATGATTTTTTTGTTCTTTGATGCCTGATTCCGGATCCCCTTGGCACCTCATGACCACACAGGCTGGTGTGCTTCTTCTATGTGGGACTTATTGCTACAAGCCTTGGAGACCCCAGACGCTCTATCTTTTGATAGCCAGGCACCATCCCAGGCCGATTTCTTAGGAATTATCTCAAGCCTACTTTACCCAGATGGACAATATCTCCCCCTGGGGGATGGATGCTCCAAGGAAGCTGGAAAAAACAAACAAACAACCCCTACATTTTATGGTCATGAGCCACTGTGTAAGAGTTTTGAATTGCCAGGGAGGGATGCTAAGTAATTTTTCTTTTAAGGAGAACCTCTGGTGCTCCCAGCGTCTCCCTGCTCTATTTTGATAGGGTGTGATGGTCCGTTTCTAAGCCTGTGGTGAGGGCACGGCGTCCCCATTTCATGTGACCACCAGGTGGCACTCTGGCCTTTCCAAGCGCCTCCTGTCTCAGAACCCACCACAGGGCGGAGAGCTCTCCCTTGTCTTGTCCTACGGGGTTGCTGAGTCAGAGTGAACTCCAGGACCGGGACCCCAGTGAGCAGGGGGCTGTCCTCCGAGAAGTGCCAGAGTGTGATGTCTGTAGTCATCGCTCCTGTCCATCTGCACAGAGCCTTCGCCTACAGCAGTGCACAGGGGACCGGTGCAACGGAGGCAATTCAGACACAGCTCTTGACGCTGTGGGCAGCCAGCCTCTGTGGAGCCAGCTCAGCTCCACATCGGCCTTCCTGCCACCTGCTGCTGCTGTGCCCCACATCTGCCCACTGCAGGAAGCATGTCAAATGGGGAGCCTGTCAGAGAGGCCAGGGGACCTTGTGGCGTCAGGGCTAGCCTGCTTGCTTTCCATGCCCGGGAGCTGGGTGTGACTCTGGGTCACTAGACCCCCATGCAGCCACTATCCCTCCCTCGGAGGAGGCTTGCGTGCTGCTAGGATGCTGAACGGTTCCAGCAGAACTTCCAGACCAGGGCACAAGGTTTCATGACTTCTGAAATGCAGCCCCTGAGAATTCTAGGGATCGCCACAGCCTGACGCACAACCCTTCACAGGGCTGATTCGAGACTGGGCAGTGCTCCGTTCTGCTATGCGTGGCGTCGCCATGAATCAGGGCCAATCCGTGGCAGCTAATGAGAGTGGGGCAGGGCCTGTGGCAGCGGGGAGGAGGGGGTTGTCAGGGTGTTAGGCCCAGGAGCACCTGGGCTCCTTCCTGCTCGAGGAGGCTGGAGAGCACACAGGTGTTGTGAGGGAGGACCTGGAAAGTGGGCGGAGCTTGGGCCTGCTCAGGGCTGGAGCTGCCTGCCTGCCATGCGGTCTCTAGGGAACCCTCAGAGTCTCTGGGTTCTAATTATGGTCCTACTGCTGCTACCTGGGTAAACGGCCTCCCTGACCGGGGCCTGGATTCCCCCAGGTGTCAACAGGGGTAGTCCCCTGCCTTTCCTCCTGCCCAGAGGGGCGAGTGCCTTGCCAAGGGAGTAGGAGAAAGACCAAGGAGCTCAGGCTGTCAGGAGCTGGGAGTCCTGGAGGAAACAGGAAGATGTGGCTGTTTACCTGGGACGCGAGGCCTGGCCCAGGCTGTGGGAGGAGGAGGCTGTTTTGCTGCTGTGGAAAGGGGAGAAGATTTGGCTGCAGACCTGGGAGGGAAGGAGGGACAAAAACACAAACAAATAAACTTCAAGCCATCTGAGAGACATGCCCTACAACTTGTGAACCATGGAAACTAGTCCGGCCCCTCGATGCTCTTGAGTCCCAGGCAGAGGCCTCCCGGGCACTGCCAGGCATTGCCACACACAGGCGGAGGCAGGTGAATCAGACCCAGGATAAACAGAGTGTATGCAGCAGGCCCCAAACCAGTCCTTCTGCTTGCCTGCCCACCTACCTGGAGAGGTCAAGACAGCACTGCCCTGGCATCTGATAACCCAGAAGGGCTGGGACAGGGGAGGAAACACAGTGGGTGACTTCTGAGAATTCAGGTTGGCACAGGGGGTTTTGGTCTTTCCTGTAGGACAAGTAGCTGGGGTGGTGGCACAGGCAGCAGGCAGTCCGTAAAGATACCAGACCCTGGGACCAGGGCCAGAGAGCTTCAAAGGGCAACGGGCGGTTGGCCAGAGATGTGGGGGTGGGGGTGGGGAACCAAGATGCTTTATACATGAGAGGAGGAGCTGAGCAGGAAGGAAAGGACAGGGGACAAAGCTTCTGGATGCCCCACCTAGGGCCATGGGCTCGCTCTTCTCATTGCATTATCATCTGAGGACCTCCCCCTTCTCGTTCCAGGGAAACTGCTCAAGAGGCCCTCTGCCTAGAGGTTCACCATGGAGATGGCCTCCAGACAACTGTGTTCTTATCAGGGGCCCTGGACAGAGAGGCCGAAGGTCTGAGTCCCAATAGTAACTCTGACATTGCTGTTGAAAGGTCTAGAACCTTTCACCTGCACAATCTCAGATATGTGTCAGGTAGGGTTTTCCCAAGTAGTGGGAGCTCAGCCTAGTCAGTGGACCCCCTTCCTAAGTTCACACAGGCCCTGCGTCATTTCTTACCAACCAGTTTGTTTGTTTTTAGACTCCAGCCTCAAATAGCTCTCATCCTGTGCCCCCCTGCGCCCACTGCTTCCCGTGCACACCCTACCCTGGCCTCCTTCGCAACAGGCCTCCCCGGTCTTGCGGGAGTGCGCAGAGCTAACTTTTGCCCTCCCTTTCCTATGGTTCTGATCTGCAGCAAGGTCTGAAGTTCGAGCCTGCCAGCTGCTCCGAGGGAGACAGATGGGGCTTTCTGTTCCCACTGGGGCTCCAGTCTTGGAAGCTGTGGGTGGGGTGGGGCTGTTGGGCCCCACAGGGTCCCCGTGAGTGGGCATCAACTCGATGGCAGTGAGTTAGGGTTTTGTTTGTTCCTCGCCCAGGACCGTGGCATGTAGTGATTCGCCACAGCCCTCGCGGTAAAGGGGGATTCCGGTTGGCTATCATTCCTCCCCCCCACCCCCTTGGAATGTCTCAGAAGCCAAAGAGAAAGACTGTAATTTTATTTCAGCCTGGCATTTCCAAAGTCTCTGCTTGGGATGCTGGCGACAGACTCGGGAGCCAGCACTCCCCGCATCCCTCTGGGGACTGGTGGGAGGAGATGGAAGAGCTCGAGGCAGGGCCGTGTGCTCTTCAAGAGCACGGGCTTGTGCCAGACTGTTCTAGAACTTTCTAGTAGATAACCAGAGGCATGGCACTACTATTTACCACAGAGGCCCCACTGCTGTTGTCTGGGTAAATTGTCTCCCATGTGTCAACAGGGACCGCCCCCTGCCCAGAGGGATGAGTGTCCTGCCAAAGGTCAAGTCAGGAAAACCACACGGTGGAGCTCCTGCACCTTCTGTTCAAGAAACAGTTGTTATTGTGATCATTGTCCTCTCAGGTTATTGTTGGGTCTGAACTGGTAGGTAGGTTCCCTGCTCCAAACCAAACCCACTGTTAACAGAGTCCACTATCAATGGACTCACAGCGACCCTGTGGGCACATGTTTCCAATGTTGGAATCTTCAAAGAAGCAGACTGCCACATTTTCTGCTCGTGGGGTGGCTGCGGGCTTCGAACCGCTAACCTTTTGGTCGGCAGGCAGACATTTAACCTTTACATCACAGGGTCCTGTCTTGGAAATCCGCTTACAGCCTGAAGGTGGCACTGCCGCTCTACCCACACAGAGTCCCTGAGCTGTTTCCAGAGGCCAGTCTGGAGCGATTTCCCAGGAATTGGGACTTGTCTGGACTACATTTCCCAAGGAGTGTCTCCTTCCTTGTTCCCCACTCCTCCCTTGTATCGCAGGCAAAGGAGGAGCCAGCCAGAGTGGCTGTTCCAGGGTGGTCGCGCTGGCCTGTCTCCCACCAGGGTGTGAGCTAGGAGCAGGGGCCTTACCTTGCTGCCCAGGCTGGCTCTGAGAGAGCAGGAACGGGGGCACAGGCTGCAGGTGGCCGGGAACCAGCACCAGCTGTTGGAGTGTATGGAGGGAAGGCATGTCCTGCATGGGGTGGGGTGGGGGAGGCAGACATCACTGAATTGACCCCACCGACCTGACCTGACTTGACCTGACCTGGTGCAGGCAGTAGGCCATCTCCAGGCTCAGTGCCTGAGGCTGGTGACCTTGTCTCCAGACTCCCAGAGTCTCGGTGGGTGGCCAACAGGGAGCAGTTGCACCCTTCATCTCCCATCCCTTACAGCTTCTACACTCGGCCAAGGGCTGCCGAGCCACAAGTTGCCTTCTCACCGAACTTGGGTATCACAGAACTATCAAAAGTTTATCTTAGAAGCTGAGCCCTGGTGGCACGGTGGTTGTGTGCAGGACTGCAGCCCACAGGGTTGAGGGTTCAAATCCAGCAACAGCTCTCCAGGAGCAAGGCTGGGTTTCCTACTCCCACCAGGGCAGTGATTGGGTGGGGGGGGGGGAGAGTTTATCTTAGAAATGACATACTACTCCAATTGTGGTCCCCATTAAAAAAGAAAATAAGCAAGCCACTTGCTGAGTTAAAGTCATGCCCTGGGACTGCATCTTCCGCGTGTGGCTGTCACATGGGTAATATGGGGAAGGAGACGGGGTTCAAATGAAGACAATCTGGTTCAACAGAAAATCTACTTCCAGTCTTGGACTGTATGACATGTGGCTGAAGTGCTGGTAAAACGGTTAAAAAAAGAAAGTAAGTCTATTTCCCTGAGGCTCTCCCAGCAGGCCAGGAACTGGGGACATTAAGCCCAGGACGAGGTGGCGCACAGCCAGGTCAGGATCAGCTCTGGATGCACAGTGGAGAGGAACGGCGGTGGTTTGTCCCAATCTGAGAGATTCCTGGACAAGGGGGAACCCTCATCCCCACCCCTACCCCCACCCTCTTTGATTGACCACTGAGCCTGCTCCTGCTCCCAGGTGTCCCCTTCTCCTTGTACCAGCACTCCACTCTAGTCTGGCCGGCCCATGGAGTCAGACATGCTCCCAACTATGGCGTGATGGGGCTCTCCTGCATGTGACCGGAGACCCCAGGGCCACCTTCTAAGCCCACTGTCTTGGCATCATGGGCTCTCCCTCCTGCTTGCTCTGGTGGGGTAGTGCTTGCATGTTAGGCCGCTGACAGCAAAGCCAGCAGTTTGAAACCACCAGAGCTTCGAAGAAGAAAGATGAGGCTTTGTGCTCCGGTAAAGAGTGACAGTCTGGGAAACCCTAGCAGGGGCAGTCCCCCATCCCCCACCCCAAGTGGGCTGGTCATGCGTCAGAATCCACTTGATAGCAGTGAGGGTGGGATTTGGAGCCTGGGTCCCTTTCCCTAAGGACTGGCCTCTTCGTATTCCTAATGGAGTGTTACCTCTAAGAGGGGTGTGCTTTGTTCCCAAGCCTGCCTCCTGCCCCCTGAGGCCCTGGTGGGGCTTCCTCTGTACATACCTGCATGAGCTAAGTGCAGGAGTTTGAGGCCAGAGCCTCCGCAGAAGGCTTGCAATTGACCCACTGGCCTTGAGAGAATGCCGGGGTTCCCTTGAGAGGGCACTTACCCCGGACATCTGGTTTCCAGACATCATGGGAGGGCCTGGCGGCAGGTGGCATGGCCGGTGGGCGAGGGTCTGCTGCAGGGAGTCACTGAGGTCCTCAGTTTTAATCTGTGAGTGGGGCAGGGGAAAGCATCAGTCGTAGCCACCCTGAGCGTAGAGCAAAGGACACAGAGTCCTGCAAGGTGGGGGAGGGGAGGGGAGGGTCGAACCCAGGAAGCCCATGGAGGAGCCTCCTGGCTGCACGCAGCCCCTTGGCAATGGCAGGGTGAGGGTCCTACTTGGAATGGTGGTGCCCAGCACCTCTGGCTAGGCAGTGCCAGTCCACAGGTCAGGGCATGTTCTTCCCCCGTGAAGTGGGGGAACGAGGGCACTGGAGCACGATTACAAATAAGGCTTCATGAATTATCTACTCCGGGATCCTCTGCCCTGTGGGGGTGGGGTGGGGACCTGTTGGAATGTGTGTTTTTATTTGTTTGATTTAATTTCGTGAGATGATGCTGATCCCGAACATTCTTTAAAACAAAGCAAAGCAAAACACAAAACTTCCTATCCAAGTAAGCACTTAGCAACCCTTTCTTGCTTTTGCATTTGATTTTTCGGGCCCTTGGGAGCCCATCGGTGGAATCCCAGTGTCTGGTCACGGGGATCCAGGGACCTGCCACCCGAGGATCTGCTTGTTTACCACCCTGCCGGTCCCTCTTCTTGCAAAGCTGCATCTGCAGCTGGGCCTGGTGGCTTTGGTGACAGTCCCTGCCTGTCTCTCTGCAGGTGGGGCCATGTCTCCCTCCCAGCCACCACTGCACTTTTGGCTTGATGGACCGTGGCTTTTTCCACACTCTCTCCAAGCTCTGCCTCCAGGGAGTAAACAGCCCACCCACCCAGGGGCTTCCCAGGTGTCCAAGGGCAGGGCAGGAAGTTCTTCTGGTGCTGACCCTGCCCCCACCCTCTGGTAGCACCTCAGGAAGTCCATGGGGGAGGGGTAGCTAAGTGACTTAGAACTCCTGGTGAAAAAAGCTGAGGGTGCCCGGCTATCAAAAGATAATAGCATCTCAGGTCTTAAAGGCTGGAAGACAAAGAAGCAACCACCTAGCTGAGAAGCAACAAAGTCCACATGGATGAAACACACCAGCCTGTGTCGAAGGGATCAGATATCAGGCATCAAAGACCCAGAACAAAAGATATCAATGTGAACGAGGGGGAGTGCAGTGTGGAGACCCAAAGCCCATCTGTAGACAACTGGACATCCCCTTACAGAGGGTCACAAGGAAGAGATGTGCCAGTCAGGGTGCAGTGTAGCAACAATGAAACATACAACTTTCCTCCAGTTCTTTAATGCTTCCTCATCCCCACTATCATGATCTTAATGCTACCTTACAAATCTGGCTAGACCAGAGCATGTACATGAGTACAGATAAGAGCTGGAAACACAGGGAATCTAGGATAGATAACCCCCTCAGGACTAATAATGAAAGTATTGATACCAGGAGGGGAAGGAGAAGGTACCGGAGGGGGGAGGAGGTTGGGGGGTAGGGGGTTGGGAGGAGAAAATGATCCCAAGGATCTACATAGAACCCCCTCCCTGGGGGACGGACAACAGAAAAGAAGGTGAAGGGAGACATTGGTCCATGTAAGACATGTATAAATGTATAAATTATCAAGGGCCCATGAGGGAGGAAGGTTGGGGGTGGAAGGGGGGAAAATGAGGAGCCAATACCAAGGGCTCAAGTAGAAAATATTTTGAAAATGATGATGGCAACAAATGTACAAAGGTGCTTGACACAGTGGATGTGTGTATGGATTGTGATAAGAGCTGTATGAGGCTCCAATAAAATGACTAAGAAATAAAAATAAAAAAGAATCCCTATACAGCACTATGTTAAGGAACCCCGGATCCTGACTATGGCATATCAACACATCAGTGAGACCCCAGCGGGGGTGGGGGGTGTGTGCATCCGGTTGTTCCACCTTTGAACTGGAAAGCCATGCCCGGGAGAGGGTTTCAGGACGCGGTGTGTTGGTCTACACCGGTGGGAAGAGTAAGGGCATGCTGCCCACCCTCGAGCACTTGCCTGGCTTGTTCTGTTACACTAGTCTTAACCGCAAGGCTGAGAAGTGATGGCCTTCCCTGAACGCTAACAGTCACTTGGGTCCAGGCTGACAACGAGCATGGTTCGGAATCCTGTGGGACACGGGCACCTGGGCTTGCTGCAGAAGATCGGATTCTTCTTGGTGGGGCAGCCGGAAAGACCCCCGCGTGATACGAGGCCTCAGATGGGTGTTGAGGTCCTCCGCCCTTGGGGGCTCTATGCATGCCACGTGCGGTGGGGTACGCAGAGGACACGTTGACTGGGAACGAGGGTGACCCTGTGCCCAGTTTCATCACAGCCTCGGACTTACTACCAACTGAACCTGAAGCGATCACTCTGCTGGCTTGGGACTCAGTTTCCCCATCGTTTGATGTTTCTTTCCCCGTCCAGCTTAAAAATGCTGTAGCGCAATTGCCTTTGGGGACTTGGCTGGGCCAAGTTGCTGCCGTTTCCTTAGAGAAAGCAGGTGAGAAGAGCTCCCAGGACCCCAGTTGTAGGAAGGGTAGGGGTGGGGCAGTCTTTACAAAGCATCGCTCTCTTCTCTCCCCCGAGGGGCCCAGGAGGGAAGGGGAGCAGTGGGAAGTAGCGCCCCAGACAGAGCCCCCTACTCCTTACCTGTCCAGCCCCATCTCCCTTGAGCTCTTCCTAACCCCACTTGGCACCCTACCTCAGATAATTTGGTGTCCAGCCTGCCCCCCACATCCTAGACCTCAGGGAGAAATTTGGTAGTAGGTTTTTAAAAACTCGATATAAACGTCAAGCTGATTTTAAAAGAACTACCACCACTTGGAGGGCAGCTGGGGGGAGTGTGTGGTTGGGGGTGTGGCATCGCTTAGCTCGAACTTGCTGGGCAGGCTGCCTCCCCCACCGCTCCTTTCTCAAAGTCAAGATGCCAGGCAGGTTGGGGGGCACAGCAAAGCAGGGCTATGAGCATGGAGAAGCCCCGCCGGCAGGCGGCTGCAGCGCTGGGGCTTGGCCAGGCTCCCGCCCCAGCACGGCAGTAGCAGGGCTCCGGGCAGCCTCATTATGCGCAATGAAGAGATAAGGCGGTGCAGCTCTGACAGAGCTCAAAAACATGTGCTCTGCCTCCAACCGGGGCCTATCTGTTAGAATCGGTGCCAGGTCTTCCTGCAACACTTAATTTCAGAAACCAGCCCCATCATGAAAGAAAACGCACCCTTTCATCTGCTGCCTGGATCAATTGTCTCCCAAACTCTTTGGGGGGCTCCAGGGACCTCCCAGTTCTACAAACAGTCCTGCGGGGGCTGAGTGTGAGTCAGGAGGGGGTTTCGAGACTCACAGTCCTTTCATTCATTCAGGGTCCCCCCCCCAATAATCACTCATTCTGTAGGGTTTATTGATAACAACCCCAAAGGAAGGCAATCTCTGAGCAAGACAGCAGACTCCCTCCCTCCCCTAACCCCCTTCTCCCCTCTCCCAATGGCAAGTGTTCCATAGGCTGGGATTCTGGGTCCAGAGATTCAGTCACAATCCCGGGCCTCCAGCTACCCCTTTCAGGGGAGTCGCAGGGGAGAAGAAGCGCTTAGGGTCACAAAGGAACTCAGGCTGCTCTTCCCAGACATGGTAGAGTAGAAAAAGTGGGCGCCTTTCCAGGCAACGGGGTGTTGGCTGAGGACCTGGGAAATGAGATTGAGAGGTTTTTGTTGGATCCCATAGACTTCTAAGGTGAGAACCCGGGGCCAATTGGACGGAAACGTGATTTCCCGTTCACCAAGCCCACAGCAGGCCTGCAACCAGGGCCGTCTCCCTGGGTCTTCTTGGCAGTGCTCCTCACACAAGTGGAATATATCTCCAGGCTCCCGGGCCATGAGCCCACCTGTGGCTCACTCGGTCACAGCAGAATCATCTGTCCACCTCTTAGACAAGCTGCCTTCATTGGTTCAGGGTCTCCTCCACCCACTGAGCCGGGCAGAGGTGTTACCTCGAGGAGTTTTGGGCAGTGACCAGGGAGGTAAAGAGGTATCATGTAAGATTATCTTCTCTAATCCCAATGAACTCTTTGACATTGCGCCTTTAAAAGGCACTCACCTCACTGGGAGGGAGTGAGCCCCTGCCCTTTGGACATTTTCTCCTTGGCTGTACCTCCGAGCCAGGAGATGGAGGGGCAGGCGCTCACCTTCCCATCGCACAGAGGCCCCGGGGGTTTCTGACATGGACGTCCGCATACAGGCAAGTACTGACAGAAGGAAGGTTGAGGGTGGCATCCTGACCCTCTGATGGGGGTCCTCCCCTCCCACACAGGGGCAAGAGGTTCCCAGCGGTAGTGAGAGACTAGACCCCTGGGGATGGAAAGGTGGTGTTCTGACCCAGATGGACTCTTGGACCTTGGGCTACAGTAAAGTGACCAGATTTTAAGCGGAACACCATTTATCAGGGGGAAGGGGGATCTTGATTAAAGATTTGGTCTATATGGAACAGCAAAAATGTTCACAGAACGCAAAGATAGTATTGTAATATATTTATTTAATTTTAAAACGCCACAGGACACGGGACAAATTGTTAAAAAGCGCAATGTCTGGTCACTTTACTCATGGGATAGGACATGGAGGTCTGGGGTCCTCACCCTTAGTCCCTTCTTCAGTGTTACTTCTCCCATGTTCCTCTCCGGGGGGCTGGCAGGGGCAGGCAGCCCGACACCCATGAATATATCACTGGGGATGGAAATGATCAAAGCTGTTGTCCCAGTTGCATAACTCGTTTGTGGAAAGTGTTTCATAAACATTTCACAAGAGGGAGAATTTCAAAGCGTGAACATCTCCCAACCTGCCTTCAATTACAGGCAGGGTTGTTGGTTTTTTCCCCCCTCCCCCCGCCCCGTACTCTTCTCCCCAGCAATGAGGAAGAGTTTCTGTTTTGTAACTGATTTATCAAGGGTTGGCAAACAGTGCTGCGCATGAGCACATCCTGTGAACAGGCAAGGTGCTAACCCCTCTTGGGCGGATAAGGCTGAAGGTACCCGGACAGTGGCTGTGTGATGGTTTGGAGGATACTCCTTTCTCGGTGGCGCAGGCCCAGAATCACCCTCCCCTTGGACGTCTCCATTCAGAACAAGCAAACTCACTGCCATCCAGACTACACCGACGGGGAAACAACTGCCCCTGTAGCTTTCTAAGACGGGAATGCTTTACAGGAGTGGACAGCCCTGTCTCTCGGAGAGACTGGTGGTTTCCAACGGTTGACTTTGTGGGGTGCAGCCCAGTGGGTAACCACTATGTCAGGACCACCCTTCATGCACCTGTAGCCCATACTAACTAGGGTATTCTTCCTGATAGCATCAGAGCCCTAGACATTGGAGAGCAAGCAGAGGAGAAAAGAGATTCTTTAATGAGCATATGACTCCATGCTGGGCTAGAGCCCCCTGGACGCCGCTTCCTCCTCAAAAGGCGCCTTCTAAAGCAGGAGTCTTGTTTTTCCTGCTTGTCTCTGCTCTGGGAGCGTGAGCAGCTTATCAGTCACCTTGTTTACTGCTTTGGCTTCACTTCTTACGGCTTAGCTCCGCCAGTGTCGACACATGCGTGATCAAACCCCATCATTGTAAGCCCATAAACTTTTTATTCTCCTTCTGAATTCCCTAGGTGAAACAGTCCTAGGAAGGGACTGTGCCCTCATTGAGGACCCCCCTGCTCCACCCACTCACCCACCAAAGTCTTAGGGTGCCCAGGTAGAAAATGATAGCTGGGGTACCGGTCCAAGTCAATGGGCACACGCACTGCTCCTGGGCCTCTGGCAGCCCCTGCAGTGGGAGCTGGATAGGAGGGAGCACGTCTTTGTAAGGCCTTTTGAGAACAGAGGCATCTGGCTCTCCTGGTAGCTTCCTTAGTAGACAAGAGGACAGAGTTCCCCTCTCCAGCTCTTTGGCAGAGGGTGAGGGTGGGGGTCGGGAGTTCCACAACCCCCCCACCCCCCAGCCCCCGGGTTGCTCTTCCTCCAAAATGAACACAACAGTGGGAGGAAGGGGGCAGCATGAGAGAAGGATCTGAGCAGTGCGTCCTTGTGGACCAGTCTTAACGCAGTGAACTGTCTCGGCTATTTTGGGGCATGCAGCTCGTCACCCTACTCGGCCCCCTCTGCGGACGCCTGTGCTGCCTACGGAAGGATGTTGCTGTCCTTTCCAAGCTGGCCAGGGATAGCATAACCAGGCTCAGCAGCGATGAAGACACCTGACTTCTGGGCCTGCTCCTGCCTCAAGGAGCCCTGCAGGTGAAGTGGTCATGGGCTGGGCTGATCCACACGGTGGCCGTTTGAGACCACCACCAGCCGCTTGGGAGAAGGCCTGTGCTCCCTCCTCCTCCGGTAAACAGTTACAGGCTCAAAAACAACCCCCTGCCCCTTGTAGCTCAGGGACAGTGAGTTTGGTTTGGTGAGTGATTTTCATTAAGTGGCTTCGCCCGGCTCTCTGGGCCTACATTGGGGGGGGGGGGGGGGGACGGACTCGATGAGACCTGCTAAGTGCAGTGCATAAAAAGAACAGGAATAGGGCTCCTTATGATGGCTGCATGTGTCCATCCATTTCACAGATGGAAAGAGGCCTGCAGAAGTTAAGAAACAATCGGTTCTTAAAGCCACACGGCGGGGATTAATACTGCGGAGGTTGCCATCCCAGTCCAATTTCCTACCTCCTCAGAACACGTAGCACTCTGTACCGGGTGTCAGTGCCCCCAGGGACACAAGGGCCAAGTACTTGGCTGCTGGTCACAAAGTTGGCCGTGGGCACCCACCCCGCGGCTCCCAAGTAAAAAGTCTGGGCTTCTGCCATTGGGAACATAATAGTCAAGAATCCCCGTGGGGTTCTACTCTTACATTGGCTGCTGTGACCCTCGCCTGTGGGGGTAACAGAGAGATCCTGTCTTCTAGTCGCTTGGTGTAGTCTGTGGCGAGCGCACAGCAGATGTTCAAGAAGTGTTGCTGTTCTTCCTCCCTCTCAGAGCTGAAAGGCAAGGGGGACCTCACCAGATATCCATCCTGCAAACTCTGTCTTACAGACACAACTCTGGAAGCCCAGAGAGGGGAAGTCAGTGCTCAAACACAGGCAGACTTGGTAGCCAAGTCTGGAAACCCAGCCAGGGCCCACTAGGATCATCTATTCACTGTCCCTCAGCAGTGCCCCGTCCAGCTGCTGTGATGACCGAGGGATTGCTCTAGTCTCATTGCTCCAATGAAACGCAGTCCATAGTGAGTCCAAAGATAAGGTCCCGCTCGGAGCACTCAACTGCTATGGAAGGCCAGGGTGAAACGCAGGCGGTGACTGAGCTGACTAGAATCACAACAGGGGTGCTGGGCAAAGCAGGAGAAAATTCTAGAGCAAACAACAGTAACAACAATCAAGTTCACATGCACAAAAAAGACTGAATTGACTATTCTGACTGAGAGTGGTGGAGCGCCCAGGACCGTGGCCCTCAGACATGCTGCTGACTGCCAATGAAGCCAGTCCGGGGTCCACCTCTCCCCTGAACACCAGGCAGGCCCACACACCACGCACAAGAGCGCCAGAGGGATGTACGACTGGGGACAACCAACATTACGAGATCCAAGGGACGCATTCTGGCCGAAAGCAACGACGAGAGGCAGGACTGCAACCCAACCCTAATTCACTGCTATCGAGTCCTTTCTGCCTCCGAGCAAATGTACAGCAACGTGACCAGATTTTAAGGGGACACCACTGATTGGGACCGTGTGTGTGTGTGTGTGTGTGTGTATGCGCGCACATGCGCTTCTTGATTAAAAATCTGGTCTAGATGGAACAATGAAAATGTTTGTAGAACACAAAAATAATATTGTAATATATTTATTTTAATTTTAAGACGCTGTGGGATGTTGTTAAATTTTTAAAAAGTGGGACATCTGGTCACTTTACAGCGTACAGGGCAGAATAGGACCGCCTCTGTGAGTTTCTGACACTGTGCTCCTCTAGGGGAATAGTCAGCCCCATCTTTTATCAGCAGAGTGGCTGGTGGCTTTGAACTGCTGATCTTGTAGATTGCAGGTTAACACATAACCCCTACACTACCAGGGCTCTTGAGAAGGCATGAAGGGGTGGGTGTTTTCCAGGCATGGGGTCTGGTGTGGGCGTGGTGAGGGGGTGGAGAGTGCTGATGGATGGTAGGGAATGCAGTCAAGGCCATGGAACACTGTATGTACCACCTATCAAATGGAAAACTGCTCTGCTCTTTCACCTAAAGCACAGCAGGAAAATGCATGACCAACCACAAAATCAGATCGATCGGGAAGTGTAAGTAGAGCACACATCTGTTGACATCCTGCCTGTGGCCCTGGAACCAGATCTTTCCTTGTCATCCATAGATACAGGTGCACTCGGGCAGCTTGATTTCTCCCTGTCTCATTACGAGGAAGCGAGGTGGCGGACAGGAAGCAGGACTTCAGGTGCTAAGGACCCCTTCCCAGTGCATTTACTATGGGTTCGACGTGAAGGAAGAGTAGATAACCTGACTGCCAGACTTAGACACATACAGACTCTTGAGCATCACTGCCCTCTGGTGGTGGGAGTAGGAGACCCAGTCTTTGCTCCGGTGGAGCTGGAATTGAACCTCCATTCCAGTGGGCCGCAGTCCCGCGCACATCCACTACGCCACCGGGGCTGAGCCCCACACACAGACTCTTCTAAAGATTAACAAAACACCTGTAAACGTATCAGCACTTACTCTTCACAAGAGGCAGGATAGCCCAGCTATCAGAGCTGGGCTCCGAGAAGGTAAGCTGCATGCCCAGAGCCTCACAGCGAGGAAGGAGAGAGCCTGATTTTATACTCAGGCCTCTGGTCTCCAGACCCTGCCCTCTTCTGCCATCTCAGGCTCTCACTCAGAATTTCCCTGGAACCAGCGAGAGAAGCTTGTCAAGTCCTCCCCTCCTCCCGACATTTTGTTTTAAAGTCAGTACTTGCTTCGTGTAAACATTGCCACAAGTGCAGTGTGGGGACTTTCACATGCATAAGTGGACTATACAGTTAGCACAAGTAGGGTGCTCAATAAGTTTGGATTGGACTCCTCTTCTGGCATTTCCTGGGTGCCTGCTGAGCCCTGGGGTGGTAGGGGACTATGTGTCAGCAGGTGAAAACCACCATCCTCACTGGTGAGACTTCCTGCTCCTGAGGACAGGCTCAGAACCCCCCAGCCGCCCCGTTCCACTCAGTGCTGTAGGAGTGCCTGTAAGTCAGGAACCACTCAATGGCAATGCGTTGGGTTTTATCTATGATTCAGAGGTTTGTCCATGAAGACTAAACATTAGCTCTGGGTGTGAGTTGATTTCTTGGCGATTTTCCTTTTTGAGAATAGCTTTCCAGGGTCTCTCTTCCCTGGGTCTGCATCCACAAGGCAGGCTGGCAAGGCAGAGGGGTCCTGCCTCGTAAAGATACCCTTCCAAGTTCCGTTTCACTTAGCCAACATTTACTAAGCACTTCTTATGTGCCAAACACCCCTAGGGACACCACAAATGACAAGTAAGGAGCTCACTGACTGGGAGACCTCACAAGAGAAGAGATCACCCACAGCAGTGTCAGAGTTATTAACGGTCAGATCTATGCATCACAAGAGAGGCTTAAAATCACTCCCCCACGCAGCCCCCCGCCAAGCCCACTGTCATGGAGTTGATTCTGCCTTGTGGTCATCATACAGAGCAGAGAGACTTGTCCCATAGCGTTTCCCAGACTGTCAATCCTTCTCTACCAGAGAAGACGGCCTCATCTTTCTTCCTTGAGTGGTTGCTGGGTTTGAACTGCTGACCTTGTGCTTAGTGACTCGATGCTTAACCCACCATGCCACCAGGATAGGCACAGACAGGGAAACGAGGTGAGAAAGAACCTCCCTCCTGAGCAGCCTCTAAAGGCAGACAGAGCCAAGGTGATCATCCCAGGTAACGGGAACAGCCTGTCCAAAGTGAAGCTGCCCTTGAGGCTCAGGAAAGGAAGGTCTGGTGGCGTAGTGACTTGTGAGTTGGGCTGATAATTGGAAGGTCAGCACTTGGAACACACGAGCTGCACTTGGGAAGAACAAGTTTCCCACCTCTGTACAGAGGTGAAGTGCTGGAAACCTACAGGGGCGGTTGTGTGGCTCAGGGTCGCTGTGAGTCGGCCGCATGGCAAGGAGTTGGTGTTTGGAGTTGTTTAGAGTCATGCTGGGGACCTGTGAGCAGCTGAGCATTGGGGCCACATGGGGGCTGGGCAGGGGCTGCCTGGTGGAAGCCTGTGTGCCTGGACTCAGTGATAAGGTAAGGCTTGTGCTTCGGGTCAGAAGGTCAAGTACAATGTGGATTAGAAGGAGTATAACCCCAAGCAGGGCCACACGTTTAAGCTCTCTTTACTACAACAGCCTAGGTGCATCCTTCCCAAATGGGAGTTTAAACAAATGTGGTGAAGAAAGCTGACAGTGCCCGGCTATTCAACGATACAGAGTCTGAGGTCTTAAACAAGCAGCCTTCTAGCAAGGAAGCACCCTAGCCTGTATGGAAGAAGCACACCAGGCTGTGGTGATGGGAAGAGATGGGAAGAAGTTCAAAAATAAGCAACCAAATCCATGTGAAGGGGTGTGAATGTAGTGGACACCCAAACCCACCTGTAAGATAATTGGACAGTCCCTCTCAGAGGGGCCACATGGAAGGGATCCAGGGTGCAACATAGCACTGATGAACCACATACCTGTCTATCCTCTACTTCTTTAGTATTTCTTCCCCTTACTATTATGGTTTTTATTTGTTTTACCTCAGTAATCATGTTAGATTTGCATCTGTTCATGAAATTCAAGAGAGATTACAGAAGCAACAGCAGGGATAATAGTTCCCTGTGGGTGTTGGAAGAGGGGTGGGGTGGGATAGGAAGCTGATAGCCTTGATGACTGTATAACCCCACTCGATGGGATCAAACAACAGGATGATATGGGAATGGATACATTAATTTGTGTGAGAGATGGAAGAAAAAAAGCTGTAATAGAAAAATAAAATGAAAAAGAATAAGCATTTCTGGGGAGTTGGGGAGGAAGGGAAGGGGAAAAAGAGAGCTGATATCAAGGAGTTCAAGAAGAAAGAAAATGCTTGGAAACTGACTGTGCTAGCAATTGTACAATTACTGCTGGATGTGATTGAACTGTGGAATGTTATGATATCTGTAAGAGCGCCCACTAGAATGATTAAAAAAAAAGTCTAGGTGCGCGTTTACAGGAACAGGCCAACGGCCAATACAGGGCGGGCGGGCAGAGAAGACAGAATAGAGAGATTGCAGATATAAAGTTTGTTTCCGCTCCTGAAGGCTCGTCTTCTGCAACAAAGGACTATTTATTTTAGGAATTCCTGGTGGACTGAAAGAAATGAAAACTTCTGTGAGACCATCAGCCAAACTGCTAGTGGAAAACTCCACACTCCAAACTCCCTGTGGCCGGGGCCTGGCGGGTCTGACTGGTGCGGGAAGACTTGGGAGCCTGTGGAGGGTGCTCACTTTCGAAGGCGCGCACTTCTGGAGGCGCCTGTATTTTTTTTTAAAGCTGACTTTAAATTTTGCGTTAGGGGGAAATCAAGGCAAGAATCAGTACGAAAGACTCACAGAAGGAGAGTCTACCAATGTTTTGTTGTTGTCTTGGTGATTTAAAGCGCGTCAAACAGTTCGTGGAAAAATTGGAATGGAAAGAGAATGGAGCTTCCCCCATGAACTCTTAAAGGCCCCAACAGAATTCCACAGATGGATGTTTTCACCACAGCGCTTCCTGTTCCCCTCTGTACAAGGCGAGAGGTCTGGATTGAGCCGGTGGCTGTGAGAGGAAGTCTGTCTTTCTGTGGGCTCTGGAGGAAGGTCCTAGTCTGGTCTCCCTGCTGGCTCCATGTGACTGGGCTCCATGTGACTCTGGTCCCATCTCTACTCACTTGTTTAATCACTTTCACATCAAAAGTGATTGTCCTAGACAGAGCACCCTAATCCTCTCCATTAGCATAACAAAGAGCCCCTCCACTCTCCCCCCCCCCCCCAAATGGCTAGGATGATATAGGATGATAATCACAGGCCACTCTCTCACTGCCAAGAATGCTTCTGGGCTCATAGTGACCCTATTGGACTGGGTAGAACTGCTCCCCTGGGTTTCTGAGGCTGTACATCTTTACAGAGTTGAAAGCCTCACTCTTCTCCCAGAGAGTGGCTGGTGGTTTTGAACTGCTGACCTCGAGATTAGCAGCTCAACGTGTAACCCATTGTGTGACCAGGACGCCTTGACCCCAGGCACAGAGGTTAGGATTTACAACATATACGTTGGGGTGGAGGAGCACTGGTGGCGCAGTGGTTACATGCTGGGCTGCTAACTGCAAGGTTCGCAGTTCAAAATCACCAGCTGTGCCTCAGGAGAAGAGAGGCTTTCTGCTCCCCTACAGAGTGATAGACTCAGAAACTTACTGGGCAGTTCTGCTCTGCCCCACAGGGCCCCTGTGAGGCAGACTGGACGCCATGGTAGTGAGGGAGTCTTTGGTTGTTTTCTTGGGGAAGCAGAGACATGTGGTGTGGCGGGGGGAACAATCCCTAACAAGAGTAGTTGTAAATTTTTTTTTTTTAATTTCCCTTTTGCCCGGTGAAAGAGAAGACAAAGTAAGAGGCATACTATATAAATAAACACATGAGCTGTATGTATGCATACAAATATAAACATGTGTGTATAAACAAACACACAGAAAAACCTGAAAAGGGTGGAAACTTGTCAGAGGAAAAACAATGAACAGTTTTTATTCACACCAGCTTCAGAGAAGTGCTAGGTAAGATTGCACGTTGCCCAAGGCAAGAAACATGCAAGACTGGAGAGGTGTCAGGCTGCCCTGGCTCCCAGGGCCTCTGCATTGGAGTAGAGTGAGGCCCTGGTTCCCAGGGGCTGGGATGGTACACAAGCAGATTGCCAGGCCTTTCTTCTGAGGCTGATTCTGACTCTGAGTCACCCTGTTGGTCAGAGGAGAGCTGCCCTGTGGGGTTCTGAGGCTGTCGTCTTGGCATCAGCAGGCGGCCACGGCCTTTCACTTAGCAGCCAACAGCTCAACCACTGTGGCACTCACGCCCACGGTTTACCTTAGAGTCCACACTGTGCTGTGTGTCCTGTAAGCCTTTGGGTTCCCTCTTCCCCCTGAAAGCAACCTTGCTGGTGCTCTGGATTCAACACTGAGCAGCTAACTGCAAGTCAGCAGTTCAACCCCACCAGTTTCACTATGGGAGGAAGATGAGGCTGTCTGCTTCCATTGTATTTCCAGAAGCCCCATGTAGGCTCGCGATAAGCAGAATCTACAGTTCCCTGTATGCCACCTGTAGCTTTCAGCTTTTGTCCGCCAAGGGCTCTGTTGCTAACACAAAGGCTTCAGGCTCTGAGCTAGGACGTGGCCTGGTTTTATTTGCTCCCTTCTTGCTCTCCGCTAGCTTCCAGCGTAGGTGCAGCTGCCAGCTTGCGGAGAGGTGGGCAGCGCTGTGGGGCTTGGTGCTCTCTTTTATGATGGGCTTGCTCTTTGGTTTAATTTTTATGGACTACATGTCTAGCATGTTATCCTTCGTAGTCTGGGATGGGGAGCCAGCTAGTGGCTGGTTGAACCCACATAATTGACAGTTTAAGCTAATTTTTCTACAGCTGGAGAGCAGTCACTAACTGCTTAAAAAAAAGCAGAGTGAACTTGAGCCAGTTGTCTAAAAGGGACTCTCAGTTTCCTCACCTGCCAAAGGACACTTACCTGGACCTCAAGAGTTAGGCCCAAATCTCTGTCAGCTTATTCCAGAGAGGACTTGCTCATCTTTCTCTCAGTAAAACATTAATGACGGTGCAGAATTAATACCTAGGAGGCCTATCCCGCCCAACACGAAGGAGTACATGAATGAAAAAAATGCTTTCGATAACCCTAAAGTAAACAGGGTCTGAGATGTGTAAAATGATTTCCCATGGCCATACAGGTAGGGATTTGAATCTCCGTCTGAGGGCATCCAAAATCAGCCCTGGTTCTACTAGGTCACGGGCATAAAAAAAAAGTCACACCAATTTCAGCTCATTTCCTTTTCTAGAAGGTGACCTAAGTGCAAGGCCAGTTGGCTGCCACAATCGTGGCTTTTGTGCTCGCACGTATGCGAGGGCCTTGGGTGGTGGGTGGTGCCGTGTCGGTGCATTTGGCTGCTGACCAAAAGGTTAAAGGTGCCTTAGAAGAGAGGCCCGCTGATCCCCTTCTGCACGCCCAGATGTGGGGAGCTCCGTGGGGCTCAGCTCTAGTCTGACACACGTGCGTTGCCATGACGGAGGAGCCTGGCAGACACTGAGCTGGATGGACACATGTGTGCATGCATAGATGGAGGTTTTTTGTCTCTGGGAGTCCCAATGGGATTGGATTAGGTAACGTCGAAGGGAACATCTCCAAGGGCATGTCACTGACTCTGTGCTAGGTCCAGCCTTGCTGAGACTGTTTTCAATAACCTGGATGAAGATGTAGCATTCCAATTTGTTAAACCTCCAGATGAGGACCCTATTGCGCCTTTTCTTTTATTCAGCTCTGCAGAGAGTGGATTTTAAAAAACACGTTGAAGGCTTGTGACAACTCCGTATCCAGCAAGTCTACTGGTGCCACTTCTGAGACATCATCTGCTCACTTTGTGTCTCTGAGCAATTTTCATACTATTTCAAACTTTTCATAACACGATTGTGCAGGATTGTGAGTCTTTACAGGAACAGATTGCCATGTAGATCTCCCACCGAGGCTGGTGGGTTTGAGCCCACCCATATTTTTTTTTGGAGGGGGGGGCATCACTGCTCTCCGGTGGTGGGAGTAGGAGGCCCAGCCCCACTGCTGGAATTGAACCTCCGTCCCAGTGGGCCGCAGTCGTGCGCACAACCACTACGCCACCGGGGCTCAGCCCCACCACTGGTGCTTAGCCCTCCCACCCATATTTTGGTTGCTAGTCAAGCTCTGAACCACTGTTACACCCAGGATCCTTAATAACTTTTCACACTCTTTATAAGCATGACAATATAACTTTTACACAGACTTGGAAGTCAAGACATCAGGGGCTTACTTTATTGCAATATTTACTTTGTTGCGGTGGTCTGGGGCCAAACTAGCAAATACCTGTCTCTAAGGTAAATCTGTGTCTTGCACAAGGACAGAGATACTGGGCGGGGGTGGGGGGATGGGGGAAGGGGGAAGCTTGAAAAGATGGCAGGGGAAAAACAAGCTACTAAGCAGTAGGAGGTGAAGTCCTTCACTTTCTAGAATATGAAGATGATCAGTACCAGCTTAAAAGGAAAAAGACTTTGGAAAGGTGAACTGACTCAGAGAGCTTCTAAGTTGACAGTGAACTGTTATTATTGGTAACAAAAACCTGAATGGAAGACTGAAGAAACAGAACATACCTAAACAAAGAGATACTTTCTTACTTGACCATTTAAGTCCCACAAGTCTTATTTACGGTGGCATAGCTGGTCTCAGGGCACAAGAACAGCAGTGCCTGCCCAAGGAAAACATGTAGCAGATGGCTGGCTGGCTGGACCCACGTGCTCTGGGCTACCCAGCTCTCATGTGAGCCACGAGTGTTGTCGTGTTCCAGATGTTGTACTTGGAAGGAGTGACTGGCAGAGGGAAGCATATGCCTATAAAGGTGAGTGCACAAGCACGTTCAAGGAGGTCTGTAAAAGAAAGCCAGTTAGAAGCAGCCTAATGTCCTTTGACAATAGAATGAAAGGTAACGTCACAGTAAGACAATAGATTATGAAATTCATTGCTATCAAATTGATTCTGACACATGGTGACCCCCCCAAAGTGTTACGGACCAGAATTGCTTCGTAGGGTCTGCCAGCTGCTATCTTCAAGGAAACACATTCAGGTCAGCATGGTCTGCACACAACTCCATGTGGAATCTCAAGGAAAAGCAAACGTTCCTTGAGTGAGACTATCTATCCTGGAGTTTGTTGGGCCCCTGTTCTTTGCTTTATAGATGGTATTTTACAGCACCAGATGACCTAGTTTTTTTTAGATAATGTTGTTTTAAGAAAGTTACTTATCAGATTAAAAAATATTCGAAGTAAATGCAACCAACCACATAGTCCCAAATTTGTGCATGAATAAAAAGAGAGGACACAGCTCAGTTCCTTGCTACACGCCTGAGTGAGCTGTGGCCCTCTGCTTTCTTACAATACATTCCATGTGTTTCTCATTCCTCTGTGTCTCCATTCATTTATAACAACACCCTGAAGACTCTGAAGGAAACTTACTGGCAGGCTGCCCAAACTCTACAACAGAGTGCAAAGGAAGCAGATATAGATGATAATGCTGGAATCCTGAGCTTCAGATGTAAGGAAAGAGAAGTGGATCCAATATTGACTAGGGGAAACTGAACAAAATCAGTGAGCAAGGCGACAGCTGGGATGGGTGAGCTGTCCCGACACAGTGTGGGCATTTTGAAGTTTTGCAAGCAGCATCTGAGTAGGACTGTGATGTGACAACCTGTTCTCCTTGTCCAGGATTGCACGAGCATCCACATTCATGGCTGGTGACTAGTCCCTTTGGGGCTAGTGCCTGGAACCCAGCCACTCTTTGACCAACAGAGACTCCGTCTGGAACCAGGAACCTTATCTCAAATCAGATACCTTCTAGACTGAAAGGAACTCCGCCCAGAACCAAGTGTGTCACTCTCTTCCCCTTTCACACCGTCGTGATCCCCTTGGCTGGAAGACAGTGACAATCCCACCTCCAGCCAGCTAGTTAACTAGTAAGAGTACTGCCAGGCGTCCTGCCCCTGCCCACCTCACTTTAATCTTCCTTTTTCTGGTTTTCTTTAATTTTTCCTATTTCTCTTGTCTTTTTTTTTTTTTTTTTTTTTTTTTTTAGTTTTTTGGGCATCACTGCTCTCCGGCGGTGGGAGTAGGAGGCCCAGCCCCACTGCTGGAATTGAACCTCCGTCCCAGTGGGCCGCAGTCCTGCGCACAACCACGACGCCACCGGGGCTCAGCCCTGATTTCTCTTGTCTTTTACTCTTCTCTTTCTTTTTCTTAGTTTTCCCCTTAGCGTTTATTTCTCCCTCCCTAAATTTTCTCTCAAAAATTTTTCCGTTTTAAAAAACAGCAATTTTTTCAATTTCTTCTTTCTTTCACCTTTTAAATTTCTAATTATTTTATTTATTCATTCTTTATCCCTCCCCTACTCTATTTTGCATTTATTTATCCCTTTAAAAATATGATCTTATTAGAGGCTCATACAACTCTTATCGCAATCCATACATTCATCCATTGTATGCCAAACACATTTGCACCCTTGTTGCCATCATCATTCTCAAAACATTTGCTGTCTGCTTAAGCCCTTGGTATTAGCTCCCCATTTCTCCCTCTCTCCCTGCTCCTCCCTCCTTCATGAATCCTTGATAATTTATAAATTATTACTATCTTGTCATATCACACACTGTCTTATGTTTCCCTTCACCCACTTCCCTGTTGCCCACCCCCTAGGGAGGAGGCTATATGTAGATCCTTATAATCACTCCCCCTTTCTTCCCCCCCTTCCCTCCTCCCTCTGGTATCACTACTCTCACCACTGGCTTTTTCCCCCTTGTTCAACACAATGGGAAACAACAACAATGCCCAAAGTGCCTAGACACACCTGTAGCTCCTGAAGCCCCAGCCACTGGGCAAGGGGCACAGCCCACTCCTAACTATGTGATCAATGATTGGCAGCGGCCAACACCAGTCCAAACAGCTCTCCCCGGTGCTATATGGACAGTGAGCAAAGAACTGGACATATGCTTCTATTCTCTACCATACCCACCAGGAAGGACACAGGTGACGAGCCCCTCAGAAAACACCTACCTACAGTAGTCACCAATACACAAGAGTGTCTGGGAGACCACCTCAGCCCACATGAAGGTACAACATGGGTTTTGTCAAACAAATGTCCAAAATACAGAACCAGAAAACTTTCCTGAGGAATATATGGCACTGGAGCTACCTAATAAGGAAGTTTAAAGAATGGTATTAGATACATTCGACACATCTTAAAGAAGATTGAGGAAAGTGTACACAAAATCATGGCAAACACGGACAACATTCTAAAAGAATTTAGGAAACACCGAAAAAGCAAACTGACAAAATAAAAGAACCATCAGGAACTATTAAAAAACCAAATAGAAATCCAGAAGATTAATATCATGATGTCAAAAATAGAGTATATTGTAAGGGAAAATATAGTTGAATAAATGAAAGAAGAATTAAAAGAGTACAGACAAATTGTAATACCCATCTTTTAGAAAAGTGGTTCTCAACGTGTGGGTCATGGCTCTTTCACAGGGGTCGCCAGATTCCTAACAGTAGCAAAATTACAGTTATGGTTGGGGATTCACAACAACCTAAGGGACTGTATGAAAGGGTCATGGCATTAGGAAGGTTTTGAGAAACACTATCTTAGAAGAATAATTGGGGGGTAAAGAGAAAACCTAAAAATTATATGAGACACCATCAGGAGAAATCATTCACATGTGATTGAAATCTCAGAACACGAAGGGACCATAAAATGAAATGAACCCCCAGATAAAAAAAGTCAAGGATTAGTTGGAAGAAAAATTTTCTAATATCAAGAAAGATGAGGAGATAAGCATTCAAGAGGCTCACCAATCTCCCGCAGGACAGAACCCATAACAAAACGTATAACTGAAGACCAAAATGAATGCCGAAAGTGGCTCCGGAACCACGAAAATCCCAAAGCTCAGAAAGAACAAGGAATTGCGGGATCCAGGGGCTCTCCTCTGACCACAGGCGAGGGGTAGGAATAGCCTTGTGATCAGAGAGCCCTATAGAATCTATTACGACAGATGAAGTTAGAGTAAAAGGCAGCTCTTTCCCTTTTAACCCATTTTAAATTTGTTTCAGCTTTTAATGTTTTCTTTTTTTACATTTTTTTGGGGGGGGGCATCACTGCTCTCCGGCGGTGGGAGTAAGAGGCCCAGCCCCACTGCGGGAATTGAACCTCCGACCCAGCGGGCCGCAGTCCCGCGCACGACCACTACGCCACCGGGGCTCAGTCCATGTTTTCTTTTTTGTTGTTAAAAGTTTTCCTTTATTTTATATTGTTGTTGTTGTTGTTGCTTTCTTGTTTCCTGTATCCCAAATCCTCCAAAACAAACTTACTGTCATCAAGTCGATGACGACTCACAGAGACCTTTGAGAACAGTGTAGAACTTCCCGTGTGAGTTTTCAAGACTTGTGACTCTTTACAGCAGTAGGAACCCTTGTAGTCCCCAAACCATGGAAAGATCGCTGGTTTCAAACTGCTGCTCTTATGGTTAGCAGTCCAACTCATACTCATCAGGCCACCAGGGCTTCTATATGAAATTCAGGACAGATAAATAGCCTGCTAAATTAGCATAGTAACTGGCACAGCAATCACTGTGGGGCATGGCAAAGGAGCTTCAGGGGGAGGTAGGGTGCGATGGGAAACTGACAACAATAAATATAAAATGTTCAAAAATGTTCAAAAATGACTGTAATGATGGTTGCAGAACTCTAATTAGTAAGACTGAACAATTAAATTGTATATGTGAATTATATGCCAATAAAAAAAGAAAAAATCAACCAAGAACTATATACCCATCAAAATTGATGCTCAAATATGATGATGAAGTGACTATATTTCCAGGGAAACAAAAATGTTTTTTCTTTTTTTTAATCACTGCTCTGGTGGTGGGAGTAGGAGGCCCAGCCTTGCTCCTAGAGAGTTGCTGCTGGATTTGAACCTCCAACCCAGTGGGCCACAGTCCCATGCACAACCACTACGCCACTGGGGCTCAGCCCCAACAAAAATGTTAAAAATCTGTAAAAAACAAACTTACCTTAGAAGAAATATTAAAAGCAGTCCTTTGGGCAAAGTCACAACAATGGCATCCAGCAGCCTGAGCTATAGGAATATCCAAAGAAAAGCAGATCTACAAGGCTGCAAATGGGGACCAGGGATATCATCTGGTAGACCAAGATGATTGGAAAGCAAGATCAGGAGTACAGTGTAGGTACAGAACTTCCCAATAGAAATTCCAGTTGATGCCAAAAAAGAACAGATGATAAGAAAAAGAGATAACCTTAAAGAAAATGAACTGACATTTTATCAAAAGTAAAAGAAAATAATAAAGCTTTAATAAGCACTAAAACAACAGCAATGAAGGAATAAGAAAACCCACAAATAAAATGAGCTCAGCACATAAAATTATATATGACAAAGATACCTGCAGCACACCACAACCCTCTCTCTCTCTCTCTCTCTCTCTCACACACACACACACACATACACACACAGTAACAGGTACTGACCTACCAACAATTACACTGAGTATAAATGGATGAAATGTGCCATTTATCAGGTCTATAATATGATCACTTATTCAGATTAACAGAATGGTTAAAAAAACCAGGGGCATATACTTAAGACACAAAAATCAATGTAAACTAAAAAATAAAGGGTGGAAAATTATATCAGGCAAATGGTAAGAAAAAAAAACTGGCAATGGCAAGAATGGCAATATTAATTTCTGATAAAATAGGATTAAAGACAAAACCAGTTTACAAGAGAATCAAGGACATTATATAATAATTAAGTGTTAATTAAACAAAAGGACACATCCACAACAAAAATATGTTAACCTATGAAAGAATTTCCAAATAAATAATTCAACTTCTAAGAGACTGAAGAGCTAGACAGATAACTTTAAAATCATTTCGTAAGACTTTGATACAGCACTGTCAACGATTGACAGAATATCTAGAAAGAAAAACTCGATGACACATTAAACATATTTAACTTCAGAGGGATATATACAGCACTTCCCTCAAGGAAAACAAAATGTATATTCTTTTTCAGTGTACCTGCAATATTCTCTGGAATAGACCATGTGTTAGAACATAAAAGAAACTTCAATAAATTTTAAACACACAAAAAACCTCCAAAGCATTTTCTCAGATCATAATGTTATGCAACTAAAAATCAGTAATAGGAAGATCAAAGGGTGGGGGTGGGAATCAAACACAAGAATTAACTTGGAAAACTAGTGGACAAAAAGAAAGCAAAGGTGAAATAAAAAGGAGAACCAAACAGTGAGAACACAATACACCCAAACCTCTGGGACTCCAAAAGCAAGGCGCTTCCTGAGCCATTTATAGCACATATCAAAAAAGAAGAATCAGACCAACACCTTCATCCACCATTTCCAATAATTAGAAAAAAGCAACAAAATTAGCCTAGAATTGACAGAAGAAACAATATAGAGCAGAAATAAATATTAAAAACTCATATGGGGCTGAGCCCCGGTGGCATAGCGGTTGTGCGTGGGACTGCGGCCCACTGGGATGGAGCTCCACGGAACAAAGGCTGGGCCTCCTACTCCCACCACCTGAGGGCAGTGATGCCCCCCCCCCCCCAAAAAAAAAACCTCATATGGTAAAAAGTTTTGGCCCAGACAGCTACACTGGTGAATTCTTGCAATCAGTGAAAATCAACTTACAAACTAAGTAGGTTCAAGTTTCTTAAAGAAGGAGAGCAGCAATGACTAGTGGCACTAGTGACTAGTTTGTCTCTGTGAGCCCCACTTCTTCTAGTACAGCTGATTTTTCTTGGTCCTGATGCATTCCAATCAGTTAACTTTCTTACCTTCATAATTTTAAGTGCCCTCCTTGATCAGCAGATCACGTAGGCAGTTTGGTGCCCAAATTGGATATCCCCCAAAAGAAAAACATCACAACATATCAGAGTCTAACTTTCCTTTTTCTAGGAAAAGAAGGAAATCCTGAGAGCAATTAGAGAGAAAAAGAACAGTCACGACAGAGTATATCCCATCATGATATGCTTGACTTTTCAGCAGAAACTATGAAGCCAAGAAGAAAATGGAATGTCATAAATAAAATTCTGAAAGAAAAATAAAAACACCAACCAAGAATCCTATATCTAGTAAAATTATCCCTCAAATACAAGGGAGAAATAAGAGTGTTTCTGGACAAGGAAGAACTAAAGTAATTTGTAAAAACAACACCAGTTTTATAAAACATTTTAACTGGATCACTATAGACAGAGATTCAACAATAGCAGACAAACCTGTTTGAGCATGAAATAGCACAACCCAGAAAACAGTACAATGAAAGCAGCTGCCGAAACAGCATAGATATTGAAGAGGAACAAAGACAACAATACAATCACACACACACACACATACACAGAGAGAAGAAACTAAAACACAAAACAGCAAAATGACAGCAACAAGGCTGCAGAGACCGTCGCTGACACAGAATGTCAATGTATTAAATGTACCAGTCAAAAGACAGAGCTTAGGAGACTGGATTAGAAAACAAGACCCATCCATATGCTACCTACAAATGACACACCTTAAACTCAAAGACAAAGCCAGACTAAAAATCAAAGTATATCAAAAAAAGCTGGCAACCATAAAAAAACCTAAGTGGCAATATTAATCTCTGATAAAACACTTCAAGGCAAAAGCATAATGAAAGACAAGAACACAAACAACATAACGAATCCAGGAACAATATATCAGAAACTTATAACCTTTATGAACATATACTTACTGTGACAGTCACCTAGTCTGGTGTCAATCTGAGGATTAAGAGTGTAGGGGTGGAGTCTAGTCTGTCAATCTGGAGATAGGTAATGAGACAGACCTCTGTGCAAGCATGGCCTTCTCCTCTGAGAATTCTAGGAAATCTGGTACTTCCTTCTGGTACGGGAGACACTCTCTCACTTCTTTGGAGACACTCGACTGACAAGGTTGACTTCCTGCAGGACATCTCTGATGAGAAGTCACATGAACCTACTCTGATGCGGCCAGAGACCAGGACCTAGAGAAGTCATGTGGAGACCTATAACACCACAGGATCCAAAGACTTTCTACCCATTGGTTTGTGGTTGTTCTGCATTTGACATCATTGCATGTGTTTTGTGAGTCTGGAGAGGACTTTTAGATTGGTATTGGCCATATGGACTTACGGTATTGGACTAATATCAGACTTATGATCTTGGACTGGACTGGGTTGGGATGTTTTTCTCAATGTTCAATTGCTCGTGTAAATAAACCTCTCCCTTATATACATATGTGTGTTTATGAATTTTGTTTCTCTAGACTACCCAGACTAACACACTTCCCCAATGAAAGACATCTAATAAAGATATCTTGGAATACATCTAGCAAGTGCTTACAGTGCTCAAAAGAGAAATAATCAGCTAGACGATAATAGGAGACTTCAACCCATCATTCTCAAGGTCATTAGGGAAGAAACAAGAGCTAAAGAAACAGAAACAGTAGAACAGCATGATCAGCTTGACTTCCTAGACATCTACAGAGCACATCATCCAAGAATACAGTATACATTCTTTTCTAGCACACATGGTACATACTATAGAATATGTTAGGTCACAAAGCAAGTTTCAACAAAATTTAAGACATTTAAATTTAAACATCTTAAATTTAAAACAATCCATTTTCTTAAATGACAATGCTATAAAACTAGAAATCAACAGTACAAAGAATAGGAATATAAAGGAAACCACAAGGAAACTGAAAAACACACTTCTTAAAAATGAGTAAGAGATCAAATAAGGGTTGGAATTCAGAAATCACTGGAAATAAAACCTTTGGGATACAGCAAAAGCCATTATCAGAGGGAAATTTACAGCAATCAATGCACAAATGAAAATAGAGATGAAATCCAAAATCAACAAGAAACCTCCAATAACTAAAATAAGAGTAACCATAAAATTACTCCAAACAAAAGAAGTAGGAGGCAAATAGGCATTCATAGAGATCTAAATACAGGCATGTACGTATGAAAATGTATTTATATATAATGATAGGGAAATAGATCTATGTACACATATTTCTATGTTAAATATTAAGGTAGCAGACAGAAACTGGGCCCCTACTCAAGTACTCCCTCAATACAAGAACATTTTGTTCTATCAACTTGCCATTCTGTGATGCTCAGCTTTCTGACATGATCACTGAAGACAAAATGGGTGCATAAGCAAATGTGAAAAAAATGATAGTGCCTGGCTATCAAAAGACATTAACATCTGGGGTCTTAAAGGCTTGAAGACAAACAAATGTCCTTCTAGCTGACAAGCAACAAAGCCCACATGGAAGAAACACTCCAGCCTGTGTGATCATGAGGTGTTGATGGGACTGGGTATCAGGCTTCAAAGACTCAGAAAAATCATATCAATGTGAATGAGGGGGAGAGCAGAGTGGAGACCCAAAGTCCATCTGAAGACAACTGGAAATCCACTTACAGAAGGGTCATAAGGAAGAGACAAACCAGCCAGAGTGCAGTATAGCACCCATGAAGCATACAGCTTTCCTCTAGTTCTTTAATGCTCTCCCCCTGCACTATCATGACCCCAATTCTACCTTTTTTTGGGGGGACGGCATCACTGCCCTCTGGTGGTTGTGGGAGTTACCCAGCGCTGCTCCTGAGAGCAGCTGCTGCAGTTTCCTGAATCACTAAAGCCATGAACCACAGTCCTGCGCTCAACCACTTATGCCACCGAGGCTCAGCCCCCAATTCTACATTACAAATCCAGAGAGACCAGAGGATGTACACAGGTACAGATAAGAGCTGGAAATACAGGGATTCTAGGACAGATAAATCCTTCAGGACCAATAAAGAGAGTAGCAATAGCAGGAGGGTAAGGGCAAGGTGGTAGGAGAGAGGGGGAACCGATGATGGACACCAGAAAAGTGGATGAGGGGAGACATTGGTCAGTGTAAGAAATGAGAAGAAAATTTATAAATTATCAAAGTTCATAAGGGAAAGGAGGTGGGAGAGGGAGGGGGAAAATGAGGAACAGATACCAAGGGTTTAAGTAGAAAGTAAACGTTTTGAAAATGATGATGGCAACAAGTGTAAAAATGTACTTGACATAATGAATGTATGGATGGATTGTGATAAGAGCTGTATGAGTCACCAATAATCTGACTTTTTAAAAATTACTCTAAAATATGAAGAAAGACATAATAAGCAATATAAGGAAAACTGTAAAATAGAAAGAAAGGGGTTGGGGAAGGACACGACATTGGTTTTTTGAAAGGATTAACAAAACTATTGGCAAATTTAACAAAGGAAAAGAAAGAAGATGGAAATATCTAAAACTAGAGATGAAAAAGGTGATATCACAACAAACTCACATGATATAAAAACTAAAAGCTTAAAATAACATTACTATGAAAGACTACTTCAACAAGTGTGATGATCTAGAAGAGATGGGTAAATACCTATAAATACACTATCTACTCAAATTTATGCAGACAGATATAAAAAACCAACAAAAAATGAAAAGATCCATTTAAAAAAACTCCAATATAGAATGTCCCCAAGAAACTTCCAAGAAAAGCCAAGAACCATATGACTTCACCAGGAAATTCTGTTAAGTATTCACAAAAGAGCTGTCACCAACTCTACATTGATTATTCTAAAATATAGAAAGAAACAACACACTCCCAAATTCATTCTATGAAGCAAGCATAACCCTGATTTCAAAACCAGGCAAAAACCCCACAAACAGCAAACTACAAAACAAAATGAACAAGCATGCAGAAATGCTCAACAAAATTGTGGCCAGGCTGATCCCTGGTGGCCTAGTGGTTGTGTGCAGGACTGCGGCCCACCGGGTTGACAGTTCAAATCCAGCAGCAGCTCTCCAGGAACAAGGCTCGGCTTCCTACTCCCACCAGGGCAGTGATGTCACACATAGAAGATTGTGGCCAATAGAATCCAATGACATAATCAAAAATAATTTATCATAAACCAAATTGAATCCATAATAGGGATACAAGCATGGTTCAACAACAAAAAAATCAATGTAATCCATCACATAAACAAGAATAAGAACCATAAGATCATATCAATAGATATAGAAAAGGCATCTAACAATATGCAACAGCCATTTCTAACAATAGCACACAATATAATAGGTGTATAAAAGAAAATCCCCCCCTCTCACTCCCAGCAGAGGGCAGTGATGCCCCCCCCAAAAAGAGAAAATCCTCAACATAATAAATGTCATAAATGCCAAAATCCAGGATCAATGGGAAGAAGTGAAAACCTTTCCCCTAAAATGGAAAGTAGACAAGTAAGTGTTCCCCTTATCACTCTTATTCAACATTATACTAGAAATTTTAGCCAGAACCATAGACCACAGAAAGAAACCAAGGGAATACAATTGGATAATGAATAAGTGAAGCTCTTGTTATTTGCAGGTAATATTTTTTTATATAGAGGAAATCACAAGGACGCCACAAAAAGGTTGTTGAAAATAAATGAAGAATTTGTTAAAGTAGCAGGATACAAGATTAACAAGCAGAAATTGGCTTGGCTTGATTCCTATGTACTAGCAAAGAAAGCTCTCAAAAAGACACCAATAAAACCATTTACAATAGCCACACAAAAAATGAAACACCTATGAATAAAAACCAAATACCGTACTAAGAAAACTACTGAACATTATTACAAGAAACCAAACGGTGGAGCTAGAGAAGCCAAAGGAGACTTATGCAAATGGAAGAATATGCAATGTTTGTGGATAGGAAGACATACTATTGTGAAAATGTTAATACTGCTAAAGCAATCTACAAATACAATTTTGATCCAAATCCCAAATTCTTCAAAGAATTGGCGAAACTAAGTACAAACTGTAAATGACAGGAAAAATGCTCAGGATGAGCCAAGACCTTCTTAAAAAGAAGAATGAAATAGCAGGTCTTGCAATACTCAATGTCAATACCTTACAGCCGTAGTCAAAACAGTCTGGTTGATTGATACACAGATCAATGGAAAGTATAGACAACCTAAAAGCATCCACCTAGAGTTAACTTATTTTCAACAAAGGACGTAACACATAAAATGTAATAGGGACACTCTTCAACAAAGGGTGCTGGAAACACTGGATCTCCATATGTAAAAGACTGAAACAGTCTTTCATACCTCACCTCATGCACAAAAAATGAACTCAGGTTGAATTAGCAGCCTACATGTAAACCCCAGATCTACATGTAGACCCCAACCTACATGTAAACTCCAGCATCATCAATGAGAAAACTGGGATAAACTTCAGAGCCCTTTTGTAGGTCATACATAGACTACTAAATTTAATAAAGCACACACAGTGGAAGATAAAAAAGTATATGACTTTTATTAAAAGCAACACACATGCATATCAAAAGACTTCTTCAAAAGTGTATGGCAACAGTCCATGTGCTGGGGAAAAAATCTTTAGTAATGACACCACAAATGACTGGTAAAATCTATTGAATTTTGTAAAACATTAAAAAGAATTGCCTACCAATTAAAAGGTAGGCAAAGAACATGAATAGATGATTCACAGAGGCTAGCACTTGAATGGGTAATGAATGTAGAAATGCTCATGATCCCTAGTACTCTAGAAGCAGGAAATCAAAGATGAAGTTTCACCTTTAATCTATAATAATAGCTCAATTAAAAACAACAACAACAGAACAACAAATACTGGTGAGGATGTGGAGAAACTGGAACTCTTATATACTGCTCTTGAGCTTTGAACTATGTACAAATGTGGAAATAATATAGGGATACCTAAAACAACTGGGACTAGAAATATCGTAAGACTCAGCAGTAGCTTTGTTGGGCATATATACCAGACTTAAGAGACATGATCTTCATGTTCGTTGCAACACAATTAACAACAGCAAGAAGCTGGAAATAGCCCAAATGTTCATCAGATGAAGAACTGATAAAGAAACTGGTACATTCACACAATGGGATATTATGCATCCTTAAAAAACAGTGATGATGTGTCTCATGACTTGGGTGGACTTGGAAACCACTGTGTCAAGAGAAATTAATCACAAACAGACAAACACTGTATAAGTCCACCACTATGAGGATAAACACCAAGACAAAGGGGGGCTTCTGCTCTCAGGCCATGTAATCCTAATCTGGTCTCCCAAGGGACAAGGTAGAGAACCAGCCTAGTGCCATAAAGCACTTCCTCTATATATTCACACACAAAAAAATCAACGCAACAGAGGAGAGTTCACCTCTTAGGGTTAATTTCTCAAGATAGGAGGAGGGGAAGAAGACCATTCAGTTTCTGCCATACAACACTCTGCTTAGGTCACCTGAAATGAACAGACATGCCTACAGGAGTGATAAACAAACCTTACTATAAATTTGAACCAAGATTGAGAAGGCTCTTTCAGGGAAAGCAGTTACATTTGTGGGTAAACTGGGTGGAGGAAAAAGTGCATAACCATACTTATTTAAAGCCCAAGGGAGAGTACATCTTGTCCTATGTAATTTTTTTTTTGTCCTATGCTCTTAATTCGTCACTTTGACTGACTTTTTGTCCAGTCCTTGGTGGCCCAGGCCATGTGCTATAGACTACCAAGACTTTAGTCTGTCCTCTCAAGGCAGGATTGGATATGGAAAACCACTAAATGAACTGGGTTACACCTCAAACTCACCTATAGCAGATTTAAGGAAGTGACGTACTCCGTTGGAATCGAGGCTGAAATATCTTGTGAGAAGCAGATGGCTGCTATCCCAAGGTTATAGAATTAGTGGTCACTGAACTTTGGTTTGGATTGCTTTCCTTGAGGGGGCCCAATGAACAGTGGCCTGGGACTACCACATATTTATTAGATTAATGCCCTTCTTACTTTCTTAAGGATTCCTGGTGTATAGTAGGTTATGCATTGAACTGCTAACCACAAGGTCAGCAGTTTAAAACCACCATCCAGATTCCATAATGCTCACTTTCCCCACACGATCGCTGAAAACAAAAGTGTGCATATGCAATGGTGGTGAAGAAAGTTGGTGGTGCATGGCTGTCAAAAGATATAGCATCTGGGATCTTCAAGGCTTGAAGCTAAACAAGTGACCATGTAGCCGAGAATCAACAAAGCCCACATGAAAGAAGCACATCAGCCTGTGTGACCATGAGGTGTCAAAGGGATCAAGAATTAGGCATCAAAGAACATAAAATCATTTCATTGTGTGCCCACCTTTGCATTAGGATCACTGAAGACAAAAGTGTGCATAAGCAATGGTGGTGAGGAAAGCTGATGGTGCCTGGCTATCAAAATATATAGCATTTGGGGTCTTAAAGGTTTGAAGGCAAACAAATGGCCATCTAGCTGAGAAGCAGCAAAGCCCACATGGAAGAAGCACACCAGTCTGTGTGACCACAAGGGGGTCAAAGGGATCAGGTATCAGGCATCAAAGAACTAAAAAAGAATTATTTAAGAATTAAAAATCTTATTATTGTAAATGAGGGGGAGTACAGGTTGGGACCCAAAGACCATTTGTAGGTAATGGACTTCCTCTTACAGAGGGGTCACAGGGAGGAGACAAACCAGTCAGGGTACAGTGTATCTATGATGAAGCATACAACTTTCCTCTAGCTTTCTTCCTTACCACTATCATGATCCCTATTCTACCTTACAAATTCAGCTAGACAAAAGAATGCACATTGGTACAGATAGGAGCTGGAAACATAGGAAATCCAGGACAGATAATCTCTTTACGACCAGTGATGAGTATGGTGATACCAGGAAGGTAGAAGGAAGGTGGGATAAAAAGGAGGAACTGGTTATAAGGATCTACATATAATCTCCTCCCTGGGGTACGGACATTGGGGAAGGGGGTGAAGGGAGACAGCGGACAGTGTAAGATATGATGAAGTAATAATTTATAAATTATCAAGGGTTTATGAGGGAGGGGGGAAGAAAGGAAGAAGAAAGAAAATGAGGAGGGCTGAGTCCCAGTGGCATAACTGGTTGATTGCGAAACTGCGGCCCGCGGGCTTGGCGGTTCAAATCCAGCGGCGGCACTGGGTAGTGCCCATGACCACCAGAGGCAGTGATGCACACACACACACACACACACACACACAGAGAAAATGAGGAGCTGATGCCAAGGGCTTAAATAGAAAGCAAATGTTACGAGAATGATGAGGGCAATGGATGTACAAATGTGCTTTACACGCAGAGGACTTATGTATGGATTGTGATAAGAGTTGTATGAGCCCCCAATAAAGGGATTAAACAAACAAAAAACCAAAAACAAAACCACCAGCCAGTCCTTGGGAGAAAGAAGAGGCTTCTACTCCCGTGAAGAGTTACAGTCTTACAACCCACAGGGCCAGCTCTTCCCTGTCCTACAGGGTCGCCCTGATTCAGCATCAACATTGGCAGTGAGTTTGGCTTGGTTTTGATTTTTGCTTTCTTAGGACATGTATTAGTCTGACAGATATGGTTCTGCTTTGTGAATGAATGTTATTGAAAGTTTTGTCCTATTGCTGCCTCCCATTGTTCATGTAAATAATATCCAGTAATTTAAGAATTTAATTTGTATAAGTCAACAATTCATGTGCTGTGGGCTGAAGTTGGCCTTCTTATATAATTCCCTTTGCTCAACAGTGTTTAAAATTCTATACCATTGGCTAAATTAAGAATACTATCAGTAGAATTACCTTATGCCCCAGAGAGATGATTTATAATGATTTATGATTTATAATGTAATGATGTCTCTTAAGTGAAATAAATATAAATATATATATATATCATAGATATATGAATGGATTTGGAGATAACATTTAATTCCATCCCCAATGTAAGAACAGTTAGCTCGAGAAGCAACAAAACCCAAAAAAAGAAGCACAAAAGCCTGGGTGAACACAAGATGTTGAGGGGATCAGATAGCAGGAATAAAAGAACAAAACATCATATCATTGTGAATGGGGGGGAGGGCAGAGTGGGGACCCAAAGCCTATCTGTAGGCAACTGGACATCCCCTTACAGAAAGTTCTTGGGGAGGGGATGAACCAGTCAGGGTGCAATGTAGCAATGATGAAACATATAATAGTCCTCTAGTTCTTAAATGCTTTCTGCCCCCAACTATCATGATCCCAATTCTACCTTACAAATCCAGCTGGACCCGAGGATATAGACTGGCACATGTAGGAACTGGAAACACAGGAAATCAAAGACAACAGAATCCCGCAGGAGAATGGAAGGGTGGAGAGAAGGTGGGGGAGAAAGAGAGAACAGATTGCAAGGATCTACATATAATTTTCCGCCTGGAGGACGAACAGCGGAGAAGTGAGTGAAGGGAGGACAGGTGATCCCTTCAGGACCAATGGTGAGAGTGAGGATGAAGGGAAGGTGGAGAAGAAAGGGGAAACCAATGACAAGGATCTACATCTAACCTCCTCCCTGGGATATGGACATCAAGAAAGTGGGTGAAGGGAGACATCAGATAGTGTAAGATATGACAAAATAATAACAATTTATAAATCATCAAGGGTTCATGAGGGAAAGAGGAACAGGAAGGGAAGGGGAAATGAGGAACTAATACCAAGGGCTTAAGTAGAAAGCAAATGTTTTGAGAATGATGATGGCAACAAATGTACAAATGTGCTTGGCATACGATGGATGGATGGATGGTGATGAGAGTTGTATGAGCTCCCAATAAAATGATGTTTAAAAAAGAACAGTTAGCAATTTGTGTTGTTTATGGCTGCAGTAGATCTTTGGTAAAAGACCAAATATTAATACACCCTAGAAAGGAATCCGTTTGAACCATTATTTTTTTATGACATGGTCCTACTCAATATTAACCTTCATGAAGAGATCGTTGAAGACATGGATGCAAAGTATAGCAAAGTGAAGTGAATAAACCAGGTGGTATCCAGCTTTGAGAGGGGAGAGGGCCTGGGGTCTTAAAACAAGACAACAAACAACCTCGCTGCCATGAAGCGGAGACTGGGTGGAGTTATACTGTGAGTTTCAGAGACTTTATGAGAGTAGAAAGCCCCCATTTTCTTCCAAGGAGTGGCTGATGGTTTCGAATTAGCTACCCAATGCATAGCCACAAGGCCACCAGGATGGGGGTTTCAAGGCTTGCCTTCCAACAAGCTGCCATTGAAGTCAGGTGTCAACTAGGTCTACAAAGATGACGTATACCAGGCTCTGTGATCGAAGGATTGCAAATAATAAAATCCAAATATGAAGGAGGGATTGGTATCAGAGCTTAAATTGTGAATGTCCTAGTTTGTAGAAGGTTGTGGATAACAGTAGAAGGCCCAAATTCATGTACAGGTCCACACATGAATTAAGTCTCCAGTGAATTCCCTCTGAACAAAGTTTAGGAATATGAATAGCCTTGCTATCAGAAAGCATTGAAAGGCCATCATGGTAGATGCAGTAAGGTTAAAATGTAGTACCTTATCATTTGATCCCTTTTGATCCATTTTAAAATGGTTTCAGATTTTAATATTTTCTACTTTCTTTTTCAGTGAGGTGTTTGGTCCAGTAATTGTTGTTGGTTTTTGTTTGTTTGCTTCCTGTTTGCATTATATGTGATTTTCTGTTCCCCAAACCCAGGATAGGTACATCTATAGAGACAGCAACTGGATTAATAATGACCTGGGGGCATGGCAGGAGAGGGTGGGGGAAAGTGGGGTACTGAGAACAACGAGCATAAGAAGAAAATGTCCCGGCGTTGATTGTGATGATGATTGCACAACTTTTACTATATTTAGACAGTTAAATGGCATGATGTGTGAAGTGTGTGCCAAGAAAACCATTAACAAAAAATCCAACAACATATTAACAGCATATGGCATGATCAGGTGGGATTCATACCACATATGCAAGGGTATAATTCACCACATAAATAAAATAAAGCAGAAGAACCTTATGATCATATTATTTGATACAGAAAAGACATTTAACAAAATCCAACACCCATTTCTGATAAGAAATGTAATGAAATAGGAACGAAATTCCTCAATATCACTAAAGATGGGTATATAAAATCAATGGCTAATTTTAATCTCAATTTAGAGAGGTTGAACACTTTGCCCTGTGAACAGTAAACAGACAAGGGCAAGGTTTCGCAACACTCCAATTCAATATTGTACTAGAAGTCTTAGCCAGAGCTACAAGGCAGGAAAGGGAAATTAAGGGCATCCAAGTTGGCACAGAAGTGAAACTCTTTCCATTTACAGATGATATGACCTTACACATAGAAAATCCCAAAGATGTAGCAAGAAAATTGCTGCAACTGATTGGGGGCTTCAGGAAAGTGTCAGGGTACAAAAATCCACAGGCCACAGTCAGATTTCCTTACACTATCAGAGAGAACTCTGGCCAGCACAGCTGGAAGCCAATCCCACTTACTCCAGCCATCCAAAAGATGGGGTGGAATAACTCTAGAGACACCAAAGCCCATATGATTCTTTTTTAATGAAAGAGAACCTGCTGTCCCTGGAGAATCTTTGAGCAATGACTTTAGAAACAAGGGATTGTAGAGAAGTCTCTGAAATTTATAGAAAATGTCAATACCTTAAAAAACAAGCAAGCAGACAAACAAAAATCAACAACAAATAATCTCATTTAAAAACGGACAGAGGACGTGAGCAGATATTTCATCAAAGACAACATTCAAGTGAATGCTCATGAAGAAATGCTCACAATCACTAACCAGTAGCTAGATACAAATCAAAATGACAATGAGACGTCATCTCACTCCAATAGTTACAGGAAAGTTAAAAATGGCCAAAATTTATAGATGTTGGCGAGGATTAGAGTAAGTGGAACTTTTACACATGGCCGGCAGGACCAGACAATGGGGTAACCTCTGTGGGATATGGTATGGTGCTTCCTTAGCCAGCTATAAAAATAGAAATACTGTGTGAACCAACAATTCCACTACTAGGTGTATATGAGAGAGAAATAAAAGCCATGGGATGAGTTGACATATACACGCACACATTTACTGTAGCACAAAGTTTCTTTTTTCTATTCACACTAGCAAAAAGAGGGAAACGGACTAAATGCCTCACAGAAGAATGGATAAACAGGTCCTAGTTCATACACACAATGGAATACCATACAACGTGAAAGAATAACAGTAAATCTTAGAGTCACTTCATAACATGGATGAATTTGGAGGTCATTATGCTAAGTGATGTAAGTTAATCACAAAAGGACAAATATTATATGAGACCGCGAGCATAAAAAGGTTTTCACACAAGGAGCGTGGATGTAGTGGAGACATGAAACCCACTTATAGTTGAACAGTCCCTCTTAGAAGGGCCACATGGAAGAGATGGTAAACCCAGGGTACTGTATAGCACTGATGAAACATACCTATCATCCTATTTTTTAATATTTCCTCCCCTTGCTATTATGGTTTTTGTTTTACCTCACTAATCTTGTTAGACTTATGTATGTTCATTTGTATAATTAAGATCCTTTGATACATGAAAGTCAAGATAGATAACCCTTCAGAAACAATAACAGGAGTAATGGTTCCCTGAGGGTATGGGAAGGGGGGAAGGGGAGCGGCTAGTAATGATGACTGGATAACCCTACTGGAGGGGGGAGAACAAGAGAATTGTATGTGAATGGTTATCCTAGACTTGTAAGATATGGAAAAATATATATAAATAAGTTCCTAGTGGGTAGGGAGGGGGAGAGGATAAAGGGGAGCTGATATCAAGGAGTTTAAGAAGAAAGAAAATGATTTGAAACGGACTGTGGTAGCAATTGTACAACATTTGATGTGACTGAACTATGGAATGTTATGGTATCTGTAATAACTCTAAATAGATTTTTTTAAAAGAGGTTTTTACACAAAAATAAACACTTTCAAAGGCTACCAGGGGTGGGAGGAGAAAGGAAAGGAGGATAAATTACTAGCTAGGTGATAGACACATTATTAACTTATTTACTTGGATGAAGGAGAAGGCAATATTCATTGAGAAAAAGGTCTGCAAAAATGATGATGAGAAAGAAAGATAAGGGGAGGAATATAAGTCAAAAACAATAAAGATAAATACTATTAGACACACAATCCTGCTACAATAACCCCTGAGTGGATGCACAGGTAAATATCCTGACTGAACAAATGTAGGAAGGGAAATGGTATGACACTTAGGAATATATAGGAGGGCACTTCAGAGATTTCATGTAAATACAGAATTAAAAGATACTGGAATCTTACCATGAACTTTTGAAGACCCCACCTATAGCTTTGGCAGAATATGTATCTATAACCTATACTGCATATCCATGAATATAGTATAACATGTAGGGTACAAAGGTATGAGAAATTTGTTCTTTATTTTTGAAAATCATTTTTCATATAACCATACACCTTAAGATAATGAGTTGCTGGGTCTGGGGACACAGGACCACACTTCCAGGGACCCCCACGGTCACTTAAAATAATACAGTTCCACTAGGTCAGGGGTCGGTGAACTGGGGCTCGCGAGCCATATGAAGGAACATTGAAAACAATTGAACGTTATTATTTCAGATCCAGTGATTCCACTTGTTTGGAAAAGCATATCTAAGGCTCTTGAGTAATTTTAAAGCTGTGTGGGGGGACAGGACTGGCTCTTTGGTCTTAAGAGTTTGCTGATCCCTGCACTAAGACAACACCTTCCATCCTACTCTGATGAGTGGCACCCAGGGTCCTAAATGCTCATGAACAAGCCACCTGAGATGCAGTCCCTGGTTTCTCCTCGATCCAGAGCACAGAAGAGCAAAGAGAATTGCAAAAGCATGGGAACAATTAATCTCAGGGGCCACGCAAACGTCAGCCTCCATGACCCTGAGGCCAGGGAACCAGATGATGCTGTGAAAGGGGTCACATGAACAGGTCCGGAATAAAGTTGGAGAAAAAGATGAAACACAATCGCAAAGTCACAACAAGGACCAGATTTACTGTTCATCAAGAAACTGGTGGGAGCCCCCTAAGTCACCCTGCAGCGAACTCACCCCTGCAGCGCAGCTTTCACCCCAAGAGTAGCCAGGTCTATAAAGGGAGTAATCACACACATTGGCATGCACGCCTTAGACTAATCACCCACAGAGGAACGACAGGTCAGCATCTGCCCAAGGTTAGGAAAGGAGGAGGAATTACAGGGAGGAAGTAGATGAGTGATGTTATGTTGTGGGGATTGCAATCAATTCCATAACACAAAATGTGGTTGAATGGAAAATTGATTGGCTCTGTAAACCTTCATTCAATTCACAATAAGCATTTTTTAAGTCATTTCCAAAGAAACTGTATGCTAGCTAATTGCAAGGTCGGCAGTTCAAAAGCCCCAGCTGTTACACAGGAGGAAGAGACTTTCCAGTCTTCTAGGAAGTTATGGTCTGAGAAACTCACGATGGCACTTGGACTCAATGGCAGTGGATTTATTTTGTTTTCAAGCAGCACTTGAGCTATGGACCTGGCAAAAAAGATAGAAAAACATTCTCCTTTATCTCTGAACTTTTTACAACTATTCATGTAGTCTGTATGTAATTGTTCTAAGTAATCAGAAACACAGTAGATGGAATCATTTCCAGAATTCCAGATAATTACATCGGAAGCCACCACCTGTCCGTCTGTCAGCTTGTTGCAGTGGGGTGGCATGGTGGCTTATGTGCCCCCGGGATGCGGGAAGCTATGCCATTTGCACTTCAAATACCAGCATGCTCACTGTGGTGAGCTTCTTGGAACTTCCCGACTAAGAAAGAAAGATCTGGCAATCTGTTTCTGAGCACCAGCCAATGAAAAGCCAACGAGTCCTCACAGAATGCTGTCCAACAGGGTGCAGGGAAAAGAGAAAGAGGAAGCTATTCAAATACACAGTGGCCACACAAAGGCACTGGAGCTAACCCATGATGGCGAATGGGGACAATGTTTCTATCAGCTACACACAATGTCGCTCTAAGTCACAGCTGTTTCAAAGGCAACTGCGACAACAGTAGCACAACATCACAAAGGGGAAGCCTTCAGATATGAGCAGGATGATAGAGCAGCTTTTCAAAAGCTGACAGGCTGTCTGTGCAGGAGGGTAGCTGGGGGCCGAGGCAGGTAGGGAAGTGGCTAGATGGATGGGCGATGGCCATGTGGAGGTGGAGATTTCGGGCGCACAGGAGGAAGAATGGCTCAACACGTTAACCTGTTCAATCCCAGAGCAGGCTGCCTTCTGGGTAGGGAGTTCCTAATCCTGAGGGTGTTTGGGCACAGTTGTGGAGCTATTGGACAGTGACAAGGAAAGTCGAATCTGTGTGCTAGGAGATAGATAGGGTGTGGAAGCTCTGGTGGTGTAGTGGTTACTCACTGGTCTGCTAACCACCAACCACTTCAAAGAAGAAAGATTTCTACTCCGCTCAAGAGTTACAGTCTCAGAAACCCACAGGGGCAGTCCTACCCTGTGGTATTGGTTTGCAATAAGTTGGAATTGACTCGAAAGTAGTGAGCTTAGTTTTTTGAGAGGAGATAGGTCAAACCAGATGAGAGCTGGATAAGGGCTTCTTTTCCCATTCCCGTGTCAGCAACCCACAGGTGTGCTTCTACCCTGTCCTATAGGCTTGCCATGAGTTAGCGTCGACTTGATGGCAGTGCGTCTGATAGGTCGAGCTGCGTTCCAGGCTGTTGAAATGTATGGCAAGTAGGCATTTTGTTTTTCTTTTGGAGAGTCTAGATAAGGTTACCAGGATCCCTGGTGGAATGGTGGATTGGGTAATGGGCTGCTAGCCACAAGGTCAGCAATTCGAATCCCAAGCCACTCTGCAGGACCAAGATGAGTCTTGCTATGTACTCTTCTAGCCACAGACTGATCGGCTCAGAAACCCACAGGAACCACTCTGCCCCATATCCCTCACACGGCACTGGGAGTCAGACCTGACTTGATGGCAGTGAAGTGGTTTTAGATAATGCTAAAGAGACCCTGGTGTCACCGTGGTTAAGCACAAGGCTGCTAACTGAAAGCTAGGTGGTTTGAACCCACCAGTTGTCCTTTGGAAAAAAGATGAGGCTGTCTGCTTCCAGAAGGAGCGACGATCTTGGAACTCCTGTAGAGCAGGCCCACTCTATTCCTTAGAGTTGGAATTGAGTCGGAATTGACTCAATGGCAACCGTTTTTTGGTGTGTGTGTGTGTCTGCTTGTTTTTGAGACAATAGGGTTAAGTTTCATCTTGCCAGATAAAAATACTACAGGAGCTAGTGTTAGCATTTATTATGACCATCATTGCATGCAATTTGAATATGAAAAACACAGCATCTCAGATTTTTTTAAAATGAAGAGAGTTTAGCTTTACAGAAATTCACCACATGGCCTTCATTTAAAAAATAATTTCCCGGGCTGCACCCCGGTGGCGTAGTGGTTGTGCGCGGGACTGCGGCCCACTGGGACGGAGGTTCAATTCCAGCAGTGGGGCTGGGCCTCTTACTCCCACCACCGGAGAGATAAATAAATAATTTCCCTGCAGAAACTTACATATATTATGAATACATAAATATACAAACACACAGGATGATCAGGAAGGAAGAAAGCCACGAGACCAAAACAAGAGACACAGAAGACCTTGGGGACCACTGGACTGGAGAAGCTCAAGTGTCCTCTAACCTAAGAGGGCAGATATGGGTCAGTCTCGTCTTCTATATGACCAAGCAGTTCTACCTTGTCATCAAGGTGTCCCCACCGCCCCTGAGAAGTAAAGTCATGGTGTTGCCATGAAATGGTCAGGAGGGGAGGCCAAGAAGAGTCACTTGGAATCTTCCTATGACCTCCTAGGGCATTCCTAAAAAAGCTCTGTTCCCACTTGGATTGTGTAGCTTTCTTGTGAGCTCCCAGTTTCAAGGAGATTGGGAAGGTGGGTCAGGCAGAGTCTTATTTGGGTCTCTGAAGATCAGGCTTCACATCTATCAATCACTGGGCGAGCAGCTGAGATGCCTGGGCCCAGCCAGCAAGCGGTGCGGCTGGGAAACATAGGCCAGCCCTGACAAGTTAGAGCCCCTACTTCACACTCTACTTCTCATAAACCCAACAAGCTCACCTTTGTAGGAAAAAAAAATGTGGATCGTTGTTTGGAGAAGAAAGGCCAGGGAATAGAGGAGATAGGTGCATGACACCTATGATGAGATAGCAGAGCCTTGGTGAGGTAGTGGTTATGAATTGGGTGGATAGATGCAAGGTCCACAGTTCAATACCATCATCTGCTCCCTGGAAGAATGATGGGGCTTTCTGCTCCGATGGAGTTAACCCACAGGGGCAGTTCTCTCCTGTTGAACAGACTTGATGACGGTGAGTTTGGTTTTTTGAGGGGAGATAAGATGACTGGGTTGTCACATTAATACCAACAACCCATCTATCCATCGATGGGACACGCTTCCTGACACCTATAACCACTTCGGTTGGAAAGCACTAGCCACCGCAATGGGCTCACACATGCGCAAAGCTGCCAGTGGCATGAAGTGGGTGCCGAATGGGGCAAAGCTGATTGGATGTTAGCTGACAGCAACCACATGGAAGACTCGACTGGGGCCAGGCACCATTTTACTTTAATAAGGACTGAGACCCTGCCCTCAAATGTCTTCCTGCCTGGTGAGGGAGGAGAGCAGAGAGGAGGTTCTTGAAAAGCTACGTTGGCTGAATGTGGAAAGACTGACAAGAAGATGAAGAGGGAGGGTAAGGGCGAAGGCCGCTGCCAGGGCTTATTCAAAACAGTCAAGATAGCTATCTCTTCCCTGGCTTCTCTCTGCTTCCACCTTTCCAAGGAGGATTGGTGTGTTCTTGTTTCTTACTTATTTACTTATTGGTGAGAAGATAAACAGCAAACTGTATACCTGTTCAACAATTTCTACCCATACAGACCAATGCCACTGGCTACATTCTCCATTGTCCCAGTGTTCTCATGACCTCTACTCGTATTGTCTTTAACGTTTACTCCCTGTGCCCCTCCAGGTCCCAGCCGTGCGTTAGGGAGACTGCTGCCGCTCTGGCATCATCTGTGTCACTCGGTAAACCGCGCAAGGCTCATGGCTGACTTCCTTTTGTAAAGGAATTCAGCTGTGGTTTTAAAAGGTCTTCATGGAATAGTTTGGATTTGAGGTTTTTTAATGTTGTTTTGGGACAACAGATTCAGGTCATTCTTCCCAGTCTCAGTGGATCCAGTCATCCTGGTTTCCAAAGCAGTTTGATGTTCTGATACATATATCCATCCCACCCCCATCTTTTTGGACAGAATTCATCTCTTAGGTTCTTGATCAAAATGTTTAGTAACGGAGGCAGGGTGTCAGTCCTTTCCGCGGGTCCCGGGGCGATTACACTTGCAGTCCATTTCCTTCCTCAGTTTCTGGGGCTCCTTCTAGTATTGCTCAGACGAATACAGATCAGCTGTATCTTGAATGACTGAAAGCTTTCAAGACTCCAAGAGCTAGTTATCAAAACAGAAGGTGGAGTAAACTCACTGCCAGCTCATAGCCACCCTATGGGACAGGGTGGAGCTGCCCTGTGGTTTTCCAAGACTACCCCTCTTTACAGGCGTAGAAGGCCCTGCCTTTCCCCTGAGGAGCAGCTGGTGGTTTTGAACTGCCAAGCTTGAGGACTGCAGCTGAGTGCGTAACCACTTCGTCACCTGAGCTCCTTCGATGGGAGCACAGACTCAAACCAACCAGAACATAACTCAAAACATTCGCCCAGTTTCCTGGGTAGACTCACAGAGCGTGACTTTGAGCTTTTGAATCTCATGAGCTGTTTATTTGTCCCCAAGTAGGATCAAACAGTGGCCTTGCTTCCTACTTCCACCCAGATAGTAACTGAGAGTCCCTGGAATCTGGGGAGTCAGGAGAGGGAGGACTATACAGTGCACCCCCCCTCCCCTCAATCCCTCACCAAAAAACACTTGCAGGAGGTCCTGATGAGTGGGGCCAAGAGAAATCAGGCTGGGGCCTCTGGTGAAGTTGGCTTTCCTATTCCAAATACCCTCAGAGGCACTGCCCAGTGCAAGTCCTGGAGCTGCTGCTCCAGCTCTAAGATAGACAATCTCAGGCTTTCTGAGGCCTCTGGACGAGGGCAGGGTCGGGAGGAAGGCCTGCTAGCCCAAGCTGCCCACTCTGCTGCCATGCCAGCCGCCAGGAAATCCACGGCCTCACTGGGGGAGTTGCTCCTGCTTCCTGTCCGAGGCCCAAGCTGACTCAGCCCAAGGCTGCTCAGGCTCCTTGGCTGCTCCCCTCCTTACCCACAAGGGTAGAGTGTCAATATGACTCCCGTAACTCCTCCCAGCCTGGTGGGTCCTTATATATAACTTTTTTTTTAGTGTAAGGGGGTGTGTGTGTTTCCTTTCTGATCATCCACTTGGTACTCAACAATCTAAACTACTCATCCAACTGGGTCCTAGCTGACCCTCCACCTGCTCCTTGATCCATCCTCTCCCTTATGTGGATGACCCATCTTCCAGGTCCCCCAAGGAACACCAGTCACCAGGCTAGCCCATTGCTTTCTCTCCCCTCCTCTGTCCTTCCACCTTGGCAGTCTCCAAAGTCTTGGTTCTTCTCCCAGGCTGGAGCTAGGGGCACAGAAGGGCACTGCCAGTGACCCTGGGGAACCAGTGTTTGTCCCCAGTGATTCCTTCAACAAATCCTTCCAGCCGGCAGTGTATCGGCTACACAAATAGCCACTCCAAGCTTTCCAAAGAGCCCATACGCACCCACAGTCCAGGCTAAGTTTAGCGCACACCTCCTTGGGATCACAGGCGTTGCTGGACAAGATCTCATCAAGAATGGGGGCCAGACAGAAGGAGGCTGGGGGAGCATAAGGAACATGTGCCTCTTAATTTTTACTGTTGAAGCAAACCCTAGAGAGGGTGGTGCCCACAGCACACTCCACTGCTCACCAGCAAACCTGCCTGAGGTTCCTCAGAAGCAAGGCCTGGGAGCCTCCTTCCTAAGAGGCCTCGGCTGGGAACCCTCCAGGCCCTTGGGCTCTTCTGATAGACACGAGGCTGCTGAGCCAGAGATGGCGCAAGGACCAGACAAAGCTACCCACGTCCTCTGAAGAGATTCAGTCCGTTGTCTTTTTAGTAGCAGGATCTTTTGGTGAAGGACTAACAGACATGGTTTCCAGAACTTAGATTTATGCTCATTTCAGGAACCACCCTTCCAGGTACAGTGAGGCATGTCTGTGTTTACCCGGCGCAGACCAGGTCAGGCCTGTTTTTCTTCCTATTGCTCTAGCAGTGGGCTGAGCCAGGGACTCGCACTTGCTTAGGAAGACCAGCAGCAGGTGGGTGACAGAGCAGCTACCCTCTGGGAAGGGTGACCCAGAGCCCCCTGGGGCACTGGAGAAGAGGAGGCAAGCTGGAGCGGGCTTCTGGGGACTGGGGTAACTGGAGCCTGAGGGACAAGAACAGCAGCAATAACCACACTAATAATAACTGTGTTTGCCGAGCACTTACCGTGTCCAGACACTCTAGAACTCCTCCTCCCACTTGGCTGCTAACATAAGGTTGAAGCTCCGAGTCTCTGGAGGTGGCTCAGGAGAAAAGCCTGGTGATCTACTTTGAAAAGTCAGAGTCACCAAAGACGCACTGGAGCAGTGCTACGGGGTCCCCATGAGGTGGGACTAGCAACAGCTGGTGGAATCTCAGTGTAAGGCTGTCATCTCATTCCAGGCAGGCCAGGCAAGGAACAGGGTCACCAAGCTCCTGTTGGTGATTCTGGGACTGGGCCCTCGGGTACCCCGCAGCAACCCGTGCCAACAGAGTAGTGAGAGGAAAGAGTGGAAGATGCCAGTGGGGCAGGAGGGGTGGGGGTGGGGGCGCTCATAAAGGAAAGTCTGCAGCTTGGGTACAAATGGGACTTGATGGCCACATGGGGACAGGGAGAAGTCCTGTCACTTACTCTAAAGCAGAGGCCCAGCAGGGCAGCTGGGGTGGGGAGGGCCAATGTGACTTTAAGTGGAATAAACAGGGTTTGGAGACCTTCGCTCAGCCCTGAGTGTAGTACTTGCTGTCAACTGATGGTGGTGCTGGTGCTGCTGGCGGTTAGGTGCCATCAAGCTGCTTCTCGCCCATAAAGACCCCCTGAGACACAGCAGACCCACCCTCTGGGATTTTCCAGGCTGTGGGCGAATGCCTCGGGCTGCTAAGCTCAAGGCTGGTGGTTCAAATCCACCAGCGGCGCCCTGGGAGACAGATGAGGCTGCCTGCTCTAGGGAAGGGTCGTAGTCGCGGTAGTGGATGCCAGCAGTGGGCTTGGTTTTTCACTTTTAACCTTTACAGTTGTGGATACCCAGCGCCTTCTCCCTCAAGGTTGCTGAGGGAGTCCAAACCAGCCAGTGCTTGGCCAGCGGCTGGGCGCTAAGCTGCTTGCTGAGGACGGAGTCAGCTCTAGCTGCCGCTTCCTGAGTCTGCGCCATACTTTTGTGTCCAGCGAGGGCATCACTCCCTTCACAGAGGGACCCGGAAGGCCCAGCACACTCCCTGAAGGAAGTTGCTGTATGTCCTCAGGCAGCTGAGAGGAACTTGGAACTGGATTTGGTGCACTGGTGGCAGGCTGGACAGGGACAGCAGCTGAGCTTCGGGGCAGTCTCCAAAGTCAGTGCCAATGGGAGTGGGTGTGTGACTTTTTTTTTTAATCTTTTTTTTTGGGGGGTGGGGGGGCATCACTGCTCTCCGGTGGTGGGAGTAGGAGGCCCAGTTCCACTGCTGGAATTGAACCTCCGTCCCAGGGGGCCGCAGTTCCGCGCACAACCTTTACGCCACCGCGGCTCAGCCCTGGTGTGTGACGTTTTTGTGGAGAAGAGGTCATTTTCAACCAAAGCTAAGACTCTGGGAGAGGCAGGATCTCCTGATTTGTGCGCTGCCGCTGCCCCAACAGACAGCCCAGACGAGCAAGTAGGCAGAGAGAGCCAGGTGCCGCCCCTGCCCGCAGGCACACGCAAGCAAACTCGCCTCTCTGCCCTGCACTCTTCTCACGCAAGGGCCCAGGGAGGCTGCTTCTCACAGGGCCAGGGGAATCCTTTCTGGGTGGGAACCCTTCTGCACCCCACCCTTCTCCCGGCAACCTTTCCTGCAGATACGATCTCTGCCATTCCAGCTGCTGGCGGGCCCCAGCCGTGAGAGGTGTGAGGGAGTTGGTATGAGCCAGAGGGCTCTGGCAGTGTGCAAAAGTATGTGTCAAAGAGGGCTTCTGGGTAACAGGCAAGTTTCGCGGGGAAGGGCTCTCTGCCTCGGCGGCAGGCAACCGGGGCGGTGGAATAGACGGGCCTATTTTGCATGCGAGCTCCACCTGGGGCGAGGCGCACCCCCTCTCTGAGCTGGCTTTTCCACGCGGGCTGCATCAAGGATGACCTCCCCAGGCTGTCGTGAGGATGAAGTCATTCCAATCGAATAAGACGGAACCTCTGTATGGCATCTGGCACATCACATCAAGCTCCATTTGAAGCCTGCCTCTAAGCAGGGTGCTAAGCCTCTGAGCCTCAGAGTCCTGTCTGTAAAAGAGGAACAAAGTCTGTGGCCCTGGGCTGTTCGAAGGTTTAGCAGGATACTGCATATCAAGTGCCCCACCCAGGGACTCGTCACACTGACCCCTTGGGACCCATTGGTGCCACTGCAGCGAGCCCAGCGTGTCCAAGGAGAACTATGCTATGAGCTGACTGACACCAGGCCTTTCTTCTGATGCGCCTCTGGGTTTACTTGAACCTTCTGCCTTGCAATGACCAGTTCACCGTTTGTACCACCAAGGGACTCTTCATGTAAACGGGGTGGGGGGACATGGCTCAGTACATGGGATGAACTTTTCCTGTTATCCTATGCGGCCAGATCCATCTTCCCTCCTAAGACCCTCGGCTTCAGAGAGATGGGGGAGAGGGAAGGTCTGGCCCAGCTTTCGGCCTTTCTAGTGTCTGCATCAGCCAAAGACCCTGGACTCACTGACGTCTCCAGAGAAAACCCATGTTTCCACCCTTGTAGAAGCAGAGAGAGCGTCCAGACATCATCTGGCCCCAGCTTGTGTCCTCACTGCTTTCCAGCCCACCTTCAGGTCCCAAGGAGAAGGTGGGCTCCAGCCCCATCCAGTGTGGCCTACGGATTGGTACCAGTGCTCAGAGCCTGCCTGAGCTGACACTAGAGCTGTTTCCTAGAGGAGACGTTCCCAAGAGCTGCCGGATACACAGGCGTATGAGGAGACAGGTCACTCTTTTTCCTACCAACTTCTCACTTTCCTGTTCTTAAGACTGGGTCTGCCCACGACTGGGGCTACTGCCCAGACCACAAACAGGAAACTGTTGATGCTTGAGCCTCAGGCCAAGGAGCAAGCCATGGCTGGCCAAGATGCACACATTCCCTCCTCTCCAAAAGAGAAGACACATATCAACTATAACCCCACCCAAACCTGGGCAGGATGGTGAGGCTCAGTTAGGAGAGGCTGGAGTCAAGTGAATAAATGATCTTTCTGATCATGTCCCTAGTCCATCTCAACTGGGGACAGCTTAGCTACACAGCCACGTGGGGGAAGGAGAGTCAAAGGGGAAAGAGGGCTTCTCATTCTTCAGAAGGTAACAGGAACCCCAACTGATGGACGAATGGCTGTGTGTCCCGGACCAAGTCCTTCCTGTAGTCTAGCTACGAGTCCTTACAACAGCCCAGGAAGCAGCCACTAGTATTGTTCTCGCCCTCACAGGTGGCAGCTGAGGCAGAGAGCAGTTAACCAATACTTGCAATCTGGTTCAACGACTGAGTGCCACTGCCTCCGCCCCCAGGGCGAGCCGCGCCAGAAGTGTGCATTCAGATCCAGCTTTCGAGCCAGCTGTCTCCACTTACCAATGCTGTGACGGCCGGCGAGTGCTTACAGCCTCACAGCTGTAGGAGGGACCAGTGGCAGTAGCACACGGGCCAGCTGCAGTCTCTTAAGGGACAATGTATGAAGGAAGGACTTCCAAAAGTGGGCAGGGGGGAAGGTTCCATTTTCCTTTTTTAGAAGATTAATGAATAAAATCATTTTACTGGGGGCTCATACAACTCTTATCACAAGCCATACATCTATTCATTGTGTAAAGCACATTTGTCCACTTGTGGCTCCCTGCCACTTTTCCATGCATATCTTGAAGCCCCCTTGAACCTAAGCCGCATTGCACTTGCTGCCTGGTACAGGGATCTGGGTTTGTAACTCAATGCAGCCGGTCAATCCTGAGACAGAGCATCAGGTCTCTGCAGGTCTCCGAGACTGCAAATCTTGACCGGACTAGAAAGTCCCGTCTGACTTCAGCAGAGTGGCTGGTGGTTTTGAACTCCTGGTCTTGTGGTTAGCAGCCCTGTGCATAACTCATGACGCCACCAGGGTTCCACGTAGGGGTTCACAGGTATGTGACAATTGCATTTTCACTACCATCAGGAATGGCTCTAGTTCAGGGAGTCAGTGGCTTCCCTAGAATCTCCTGTCTAAACAATCTGCTCCATCCCTACCCAGTCTCTGTGGAGAGACACTAGTTTGCACATTTCTTGTTCTGACATCTTAAAAGAGCTCCTGAGACCTGCCTGCTGGAGCAGAGCAATGGGTGTTATTTCCAGGGCACCTCTTTCCAGTGACAGGAACCTTCAATTTCCAATGCCTCATCTTTCTTCATGGGAGGACTCATGGATAATAACACCTCACTCTGACTCATGGTGGTGGTGGTGGTGGTGGGGATGATGGGAATGGTGGTGATATGGTGAAGGTGGTGGTGGTGGGGATGATGGGGATGATGGTGGTGATGTGGTGGTGGTGGGGATGATGGGGATGGTGGTGGTGATATGGTGAAGGTGATGGTGGTGGGGATGATGGGGATGGTGGTTGTGGTGATGGTAGTGATATGGTGGATGTGGAAGTGGTGGTGGTTGTTAGGTGCCCTGGGGTAGGAGAAGTGGTAGGTCAGCTGTTCTCTGCTTTCTAGGTTGGTGATTTTGCTGCCTTCCTAATCCGAGCTCTCTTGATGCTCACTGGAGTCTCTGGGTGCTGCAAATGGAAAGGCTGGAGGTTTGGGTCCACTCCACTCTGACAGACCAGCCATTGGAGAGCCTGTGGTCCTGGTCCAATACACACACATTGGTCACCATAAGTTGGGACTGACTGCAGGACAGCATCTTTCATCTGCCTCTCCTGAGCAGGTGCAGCTCGTCTAGATGTTCTAAATGCCAAGGATGCTCCCAAAGAAGGAAAAGGAAGACTTGCCCTTGGCCACTATGACTGTTAGCCGACCTTCAAGTATCCCATCAGACATTTGCATGGATGAAAGCCTGCCCAGAGTCACCTAAGCCTGGAACCCAATTTCTCATTTTATGTGAAGGCCCACTATTTGGGGCACCTTCTTACTACACATGGAAACCACTCCTGTGTAAGCCAAGGGGGGAGTTATATTGTATTTTGTTTGCAGGTTTACCAGAAGGCTAATGAATTTTGAGAAGAGTGTGTCTTTGGAGTTGCTGGTGTAGCACACCAATATTGGTCAGTGTGTGTGTGTGTGTGTGTGTGTGTGTGTGTGTGTGTGTATGTGTGTGAGAGAGAGAGAGAGAGAGAGAGAGAGAGAGCGTGCGCGAGCGCTAGCAGACAGCACCTGGCACGCACCTCTCTCATACAGACAAAGCAGCCCACCGTCTCATTACATAGTCTGGGGGAGTGCGCCCAAACACTGACATTCACTATAAAGCACATTTCTCTCTCCTTTTTGTTCATATCACAGCATCTTACCAATTTCCATCTCTCATACATTTTATTCTGTGACATTAAATGGGCTTCACAGAATCCAGTAATGAGGGAAGCACTGAAAAGAGGTGGGGCCTGCTCAGCCCCTTCTGAGCGCTTTCTGCAGACCAGCCTGCAGCTAGGTCGGCTCTCCCCAGTGCTCTCTGGGGCTGGGCACTCACTCACTCACTGCTCAAGCTCTGCCACAAAGTCAATTCTTATGTATATGACAGGGTAGAACCGCCCTTGTGATTTTCTGAGACTGTAACGCTTTATAGGAGTAGAAGACTTCGTCTTTCTCCCACAGAGCATCTGGTGGCTTTGAACTGCTGACTTTGAGACCATGACTCCAAGATAGTTCTACCTGTGAGACTCATGGATCTGTTTGTTCACTGGGGTGGCACCTTGGTGGGAAGAGGAGAGAGGGATGCTGGGCATTGATACCGTACCATTTAGGGTCCCACCATCCATATGTTACTTCTTCTTCTGTGCTGCCTGCATGTTACCATGGAACATGCTGGAAGCTGGTATTTCAAATACCAGCAGGGTCATCCATGGTGGACAGCAGTCAGGGGGAACGAGCGTCCAGGGAAAATGGCCTGCTAAGCTACTGAAAAATCACCAGCCAGAGATCAGAACAGCTCGCATCTGGTAGAACGTGGGAAGATGACCCCTGGGCTGGAAGGCACCCCGAATACTCAGAGCACATAGCATGTGTGGAATCAGTGCAGGTCTGGGTGTAGTCTGTGCCATAGCACATGGGAGTGCTAGAGTTAGAGATACGCATGACAAGGAAAAGCGTTTAGCATTAAGCAAAATAGGTTTCACCAGCTCCTCACAGGATTCCCTCTCTCAGCTTCACTCTCTCCCTCACTTCTGCCTCTGCTGAAGGCCCAGACCCGGAAGCTGCATCCTGCCACCTTTAGCCAAAAGCAGCAGCCGGCGCAGCATCTGGTGGCCCTGTGTCAAGCAGGAAAAAGAGTGAAGCTGTCAAGGGTTGGGTCTTGATGCCACATGCTCATGGCAGCACAGTGAAAAGATCAAATAACACATCACAATCAACTGCTCTCTCCTGCACGAAGTGCAGCCAGAGTACTCATTAGAGGCAAAGATGGTGGGACTCGTCTCATGCGCCCTGGACATGTTGTCAGGAAAGAAAGGACATCATGCTTGGTTAAGTGGAGGGACAGTGAAAAAGGGGAAGGCCCTCGACAAGGTGGGGTGACCCAGTGGCTGCCACAATGGGTTCCCACATCCGAAGACTAAAGGCCATGTGGCCTGGGCAGTGTGGCCTGGACCATGTGGCCTGGATGGTGTGGCCTGGGTCGTGTGGCCTGCACGGTGTTTGGTTGTACACAGGGTGGCTGAGTTGGAACTGAATCGCTGGCAGCAACAGCAGGGTGATAGGACCCTCAGGGAACAAGACCATCTTGCCACCCTCCACAGGGCGTTCACAACCTTTCCCACCTCCTCACTGGCCCCAGGACCCGGTGACTCTACTGGCCAGCTGGGCGTCCTTCGACTCACAAACCAGCCTGCTGGCATGACTGCCAATGCTGCCACCCTCCAGTGTCTCGGCTGTGCTTGCTTCTCCACCACACTGCGAGCTCCGGGCAGCACAGTGCTTTATTCCAGCCTCCTCAACACCCAGCTAAGTGCTGATTTGTGGAACGAATTGCTCAGGTATGGCTACTTCCTTCCTCCTTTGGCTTCTGGAGCTCTGTTGTGGCAGTGCCTGCCCCTCTGCGGCTCTTCCTCACATGCCAATGTGAGCGGCTGTTGCTGGCCCCTGTGTCTCCCGCACAGGCATCCTTGGGGGAGTCTCGCCATCACCCTTGATCTGCAGAGACCTCCCCTAAGCCTGAACTGCATGGCTTTTCAAGACGCTCACCTCATCTAGCTAATTAAACACCACAAATCAAAGCATGCTAGGGCCAACCAGGTAGTCATAATAGCTGCTCGGTCACACTGAAGAAAACAGTGATGGAAAGTCCTGTGTGGTTAAAAACGAAATGCTACCTGGGGCAGCTGCTCTGCACTAGCTGGCATGCGGTGCAGAGGACATACCCAGAAGAGCCTTCGAGTGGGGCGGGCACACACAGAACCCTGCCGCAGCCCAGGACTGGATGGAAACCTGTACCACTGCTTCTCCCAGACTCTCTTCTGGCCTCAGAGAACTTTGGGGAGGTCTTCTAGAAAGAACACTCAGCCCCCTCCAGGAAAACAATCCGGGGGGGTGGTCAGAGTGGAAATCTCTGGTTCTGGATGCTGGCAGGTATCGAGGTCACCACACCAGGCCCAGGGAGGCCATCAGCTGCATGCCCCTTCCTGCAGACTCAACGCACCTTGAGGCTGGTCCATGCACAGCATCGCTGGAAGGGAGCTAATTGTCCAAAGAGCAGGAAACAAAGGCGATCAACTCCTCGGCTTTGATCTGTAACCTGTTCAGAATCTAAACTCCCTGACAAGACACTCAGCTCTCCTTCCTCTGAAGAACCCTCCACCCCTCCTCAGTGAACCCTTCTATCGTGTCCTCTCCCCCTTGCCAATTCTCTTTTCTTCTCCTGATACTGCACACACACGCCTTTCCAGATCCCCCACCCAGTTCAGTCTTCCTCATCCCCTCCCAAACCTTCCCTTGTCACTGACTGCACTTAGTCTAACACCTCCCCTTGAAGGAGGCTCCTGCAGGCCTTGTCTCTGTCGTCGCAGTATCTCCTAACCTGCTCCTCGAGCCATCATCTCCTGCTGCTAAGGGCACCACAGACACTGCAACAAGGTGGCAACAACGCTCACCTCCGCACCAACACTGCTCTACAGTTTTACAGCTACATTCTCTCTCCGTGCTTAAGACAGTAGTTTTATTGGCATATACTTCACATATCATACAATTTAATCATCTAGTCATTATTAAGAAGATTTGGGTGCTGAGCCCCGGTGGTGTAGTGGGTGAGTGCAGGACTGCGGCCCACTGGCTTGGTGGTTCAAATCCAACAGCAGATCTCCAGGGGCAAGGCTGGGTCTTTTACTCCTACCAGACGGCAGTGATGCCCTCACCACATTCAAGTTCAGAACATTTTCTTCTCCTACTAATTGCTGTTAGATCGCAATCCCAACCATATTGTGCACCGCCCCCCACCCCCTCGCCCACCATCCTTCCCTGCCATGCCATGCCCCTACGCAATTATCAGTCCAGTTACAGTCTCTGTACATGAACCTATCCTGGATTTTGAGAACAGTAAATAATACGAAATAGAAATAGGGACAAACAAAAACCAACTACAATGACTAGACATAAGATAGAAAAATCTCAATCAAAAAGAAAGCAGGCAATATTGAAAACTCAACCAACTTTAAAATGGATCAAAAGAGAAACCATCAAAAGGGAAATGATAAGGTATTACATTTTAACCCAATTATGTCTACCCCAATGGACATTATAGTGAGTTGTCTGACAGCAAGGTTATTAATGTACCTCGTCCATGGTCAGAGGTGATGTACCAGAGGCTTAATCTATGTGTGGCCCCTGAAACTGGAATTTTAGACTTTCACCATCATCCATGGTCTTCTGGAAACTGGAAATTTAGAATTTAAGCTCCGATACCACCTCCTCCTTGATATTTGGATTTTATGATTTACAATCCTTGGATCACACAGGCCTCACTTAGATGGCTGCTTGTTTGAGACTGGTCTTTAAGACCCCAAACACAATTCATTCTGTCTACAGGCACTATTTGCTTTCTTCTCTACACTTTTCCATATCTTCAATGATGCCTTCATGAAGGTGAGCGTTGAAAGGGGTCATTGAATATAAGAACTAATAATTCTTAGATTGAGGCTAGAATTAAGTGCAAGCCCAAAATCCATTCAGATCCATGTCCCTGGTTCACTTTAGAGACATCATTATTATTTTATGATAGAGAACATTACAAATCATCCCTCAGATCATAAGGTCACTCTAGTGTCATTAATTTAGCCAATGGTATAGAACTTAAAACACTGTTGAGAAGTCGAGAAAAGGAGATTATTTAAGTATAGATTGGCTTCAGACCACAACAATGAGCTTGTTGACTTATAGATTAAACTCTTAGGTGACTGGACACACTGCTCATCAGGACTACCATATATTTCTTTTAATACCCACCTTGCTTTTGATCTGTATTAATATGGTAGGCATGGCTCTGCTTTCGTGAATGGATGTCATTGGGAGTTTTGCCCTCTCTCTGCATGTTTTGGTGTGTCGACTGTCTCCAATTTCATAGCAACCACTTCCTATGTGGGCAGGGTTCTCCTTTGGTCTCATTGATCATTCCTTCATCTATGGAGTCCACTCCTTGGTCTGACCTGTAAATGTCCCTTTCCTCTGGGTTCTGTCCTCAGTCCTCTCACTCTACATACCTTCCCTGGGTGACCCTTCCCACCACATCAGTTCTGATCAAGTCAATGGCAACACCCCAAACAGACACCTGCAGTCCCCACCTGTCTCCTGGGCTCCAGATCCAGATGCCCCACCACAATCTAGAGAATGAGTGCTTGTTTTCTCCCCTTCTTCCAAGCTGGACCGTCAGGCGCATGTCTGGCGTCTGTGTCTCCTTGCTGCCCAGGGCCAATCTGTTCCTCAAACTCTCTGGAACTTACCGCAGAAACACAAAACTCGTGGCTGTTGAGCTGATTCTGATTTAAAGCAAGACAGAGTATAGGACTGAGCAGAACTGCCCTGTGGGTTTCTGAGACTCTAACTCCCAAGGGGAGAGGCTTCAAAAGGTTCCTGAAATGGTTCCATTGTGTTTTCATTCTACTTTTGTGTGAACTTTTGGAAGCACTTCATCTCTTTCAAATCTGTGTCTTTCCATGTCAATGAACACAGGAACAATGGCAACACTTACATAGGGCAAACGTTCCCAGAAACTCGTCATTTACACTCATGTGTGGAGGACTCAACATGGAAACTTCCCAATGACCAACATCCCTTCCTGACATAGCCCCAGCCCTGAACTTTCCCTAGCACCATCTGTACCTCCCATGGTGCTGACTGAGGGGGTCCCTTCCAGGTCAAGCATCCCAGGCTCAGTTGCTCTTGCTTGGCCCTCTCTGTCTGCCAGTCCCTGTCAGATACAACGGATGTGCCTGTACAGCAGACACATGTTCCTCCCATTTCCTCCCAGTTAGTCATGGCGAGGTCATGCTCAGCGTCCAGCTCCCAGGCTGGTGTACATATACAGTGAGAGAGGGATGAGAGAGTAGAGTGGAGGAGTCGGATGCAGCATGGGGGAAGTGGGCTCTGGCATTGGGCTGATTTGTGACTTTAGGCAAATCTTAACCACTCTGAAGCCCTGGGAGAAAAGGTGGGGCTGCCTGGGAGGGAGTTTCCTCCCCTATAAAATGAGGAGGGTAACAATGACCTCATTGGTTGGTAGTGCCGGGGGGTGGGGGGTGGGGGGAGCTGATGCTGTGTCAGAAAATCCCCGAAGCACCTTGCCCAGGACTCAGGGTTGACAAGTACTGATTTATCTCCCTGACTGAAGGCCACAGGTACATAGGCAAAAGGTTAGCTGGTACCAGGAAGAAAAGCCAGGCAATCTGCTTCCAAAGGCGCAGCCATTGAACAGGCCACGGAGCACAGGGCTGTCCGCAGACTGGCCAGTGGTGTCCAGGGTGCCTGGCACGTGGGCATACGTATTTGTGTGTGTGTGTGTGTGTGTGTGTGTGTGTGAGAGAGAGAGAGAGAGAGAGAGAGAGAGAGAGAGAGAGAGAGAGAGAGAGAACTACCCGACAGCACCTGGTGGGGAAGGGCCGGGCATAATGGTTCACGATGGGATGTGTTTGTGCTCAGCGTGTGTGGAAGTGTGTAAATGAGTGTGACTTAGCTGAGTATCCCTTTCTCCAAAATTCCCCTGCTTTACAATAAGTACTTGTCATGTTTGCTCATGCCAGTAACGAGAAATCCAAAAACTCCTCCCAGGGGACGAGCCACCTATCCTTGCAGCTCATCCAAGGAAAACAAGCTCAAGTGAGGCCTACCCCTGCCAGAAGCCAGCTTAGGCTCTCCAAGCTGGGAAAGAGACCATGGCCTCAGAGTGTTCAGAGGGCCAGGGACACCAAGGCTACCCAGTCCATAGGGCCAGCCCTCAGTCTCTCCCATCCCCTCTGTCTGCAGGGTTCTCAAGCTGGGGTCTGACAGATAACATCAGCAGATGACTCCCCGGGCCTGGGTGGGGCTGCCTCCTGGCTGGGTTGGGGGTGTGGGATGGGCTTGGGTCAAGGGCCTGGGCTGTGAAATGAAATGGGGACCCTAGGTCAAAGGATACTGGGTCCTCAGAGCAGAAAGGACAGGGTACAGGGCACATTCCAATTGGTTAAGGACTCCAGGCTCATGGAATCCATCTTCCTGCCTGTGAGGAAGAACTGGTCAGGCTATACTTCAGATAATCGGGAAGTCAGAGAGAAAGTAATTGGATGATAGTTTCTTAGGAAAGGATGAATAGGTTGGACAGGAAAAATGGGGAGCTAATAATAAATGGGCTCAAAGAAAATATTCAAAAATTGATTGTGGTGATGACTGCACAACTCTTTTTGATATGTTTAAACTACTCCATTGTATATATATTAAAACTATTTTAATAAAAAGATTCTTCACATCAAAGAACATGGCTGTATTCTCAGAGCACTGGGTTGGTAGAAATGGGCCACTAGAAACTGGAAACCCCAAATAGGAGATCAAGGCATGAAGTAGCTGACTTATAAACTTCCTGGTGTCTGTAGTCTCAAATGAGCATGTGTGGAACAAAGAAGGATTGGCATGGAATACTTCTCTCTTTGCCTAGTGGGCTGGGGATGAGAGGTGGGGCAAGGTGGTAGTAGAATTATGACTCAGATGTAGATGATATTTCACAGAGCTGTAACTGTTAGGCATCATATATTTTGCTTTGTTTCCTTTTGAAATATAAGATGTACATAGGGCTGGTCTATTTTCAGCAGCACATGTAAAGTTGGCGCGACTATAATTTTATTGTCTTTTTTTGGAGATTATGTATGCTTACGAGTTGTGTACAGGTGTCAAGTCTATAAAGGTTCCATTTGAGGTTGGCCAGATGTGCTTGGGTGGAGGCAGGGCTGGAGCCCAAGCACTCATTGAAAAGAGTGAAAAGCTGAGAAACGAAAAGGGATGGAGAGGGAAGAGAGGACATCCTGGCCCACCCGGCCCTGGGAAAGATGTTCCTGCTCAGAGCAGACAACGCACAGGGAGGACCCTATGGCCGGCCCTGCCAAGGAACATGACGTCCCTCACTGAACCATGGCACTGTGGGGGACAGCACTGGAGACAGTGCGGGAATAGTGCGGTCTGGCCCCATCATGCTGGGGCGAGGCACTGAGGGCATGCGGCAGAGCAGCAGGGGGAGCAGAGGGATGAATCCCCCGGGGAATACCAAAACAGGCTCTGGAGACAGTGTGGCACCCCATCAGACTGACTGGAAAACACTTGCAAAGGCCAACAAGCAGACCGTGAACTACCTATAGGCCTTTCCATTTTTGTCAGGGGCTTTCTTTTTCTTATTGTTATTTTGTTTGTTTTTGTCATTGTTTTGTTGGTTTTGACTTCCTTCATTGTTTTATTTGGCTTTGCCTGGTTTTTGCACTTATTAATGTACCTGCATGTCTATCTAGATAAGATAAACAGGATAAATCATTTCAAGATGAAAAGGTTCTGGGGAGATATGGGAGAAGGGGAGGTGGGAGAAAGATGAGGGGGGAACCAACCTGGGGACAAGGGAACAAGTGAACTAAAATCAATGGAAGAAAGGTTGTAGGATGCCTGGTGGTGCTTAATCAATGGCAATATAGCAGCGAGGAATTACTAAATCCGAATGAAGGTTGAATATGATGGTGGGACAAGAGGAAAGTAAAAGGAAACAGAGGAAAGAACCAGGGGGTAAAGAACATTTATAGAGTCCTAAATACAGGCATATACATATGTAAATATATGTAAAGAGGGGAATAGAACTATGTACTCAAATCTATATGTTAAGAATTAAGGTTGCAGATGGACATTGGGCCTCAACTCCTCTCTCAACACAAGAACACCTTGTTCTGGCAACCCAGCATTCTGGGAAGCTCACCTTCCCGAAATATCTCTGAAGACAAAATGGGTACATAAGCAAATGTGGTGAAGAAAGCTGATAGTGACCAGCTACCAAAAGATATGGCATCTGGGGTCTTATCGGCTTGAAGATAAACAAGTTGCCATCTATCTCAGAAGCAACAAAGTCCACATGGAAGAAGCACACCAGCCTGTGTGATCATGAGGTGTCAATGGGATCAGGTATCAGGCATCAAAGACCCAGAACAAAATCATACCCAAGGAGAAAGGAGAGCGGCACATGGAGCAGAGATCCAATGCCCCTCTGTAGGCCATTGGACATCCCCTCACAGAGGGGTCTCAGGGAAGAGATGAGCCAGTCCGAGTGCAGTATAGCATCGATGAAACACACAACTTTTTTTCTGGCTCTTTGGTGCTTTCTTCACCCCACTACCATGACCCCAATTCTACCTTACAAATTGGATTAGATCAGAACATGTGCACTGCTGCGGAGAAGAGACCACCACACAGGGAATCCAGGATAGATAAACCTCTCAGGGCTAACAATGACCCTGAGATACCAGGAGGATTAGGGAAGGGTGGGGGAGGAAGGATCAATCCTCCCAGGGGGACGAATAACAGAAAAGTGGGTGAGGGGCGACGGAGGACAGTGTAAGATATGGAAATAATAGTCTATAACTTATCAAGGGTTTGTGTCTAAGGGTGGGAGGGAAGGGAGACGTAAGAAACAGGGAACTGATATTAGGGGCACAAGTGGGAAGAGAATGCTTTGAAAATGATGATAGTGGGCTGAGCCCCGGCGGCCTAGTGGTTGTGCGCGGGACTGCGGCCCACTGGGACGGAGGTTCAATTCCAGCAGTGGGGCTGGGCCTCCTACTCCCACCACCTAGAGCAGTGATGCCACCCCCCCCCAAAAAAAAAAGAAAAAGAAAATGGTGATGGTGGCAAATGTGCAAAAGTGCTTGACACACGGGATGGATGTATGCATTGTGATAAGAGATGTAAGAGTCCCCAATAAGAGTCATTGAAAAAAAGAAAAGAAATAGAAAGACCTGGTTTCAAATGAAGAAGAAGAAGAAGAAGAAGAAGAAGAAGAAGAAGAAGAAGAAGAAGAGTGAGAAACTGATTCCAGACTCCCTGCATTGGTAACTGTCCCAGTGTCGAATGAGCTTCATTGCCTGGAAGCCTTTTCTTGTAGCTTATACAGATCGCTTGCTCACTAAAGACCTGGCTCCAGTTTAGATCTCACGTAGAGAATTAATCGTCAGCTTCTATCGGTCCAGCTAACTTCCCTGCTTCTCTGATGAGTAAGATTGCAGAATTTGTCTGCTGACAGACAGACTTTCTGCCCCCACAGAGACTTACAGCCTCGGAATCCCACAGAGGCTGCTCTGCTTTGGCCCATACTATGGGTCGGCAAACTCCGGCTCTCGGGGCCACCAGCACCTCTTTCAGTGTGAATGTGTGGCTCTGAAGTAACATCGAGTACACTTGGAGTCAGATCACGGTGATTTCATTTGTTTGGAAAAACAGATTTCAGGCTCTTGAGTGATTTTAAAGTGATTAGGAGGGACAGGATGGGCTCTTCGGTCTCAAGAGTTTGCCGACCCCTGCTCTGTCAAATAGCTGGATGGCCGTGAGATCAGTGTCACCACCAGGAGGGTGGGGGGCTCAGACTCATCCCAGGTGACACTTTGAGCTCAGGTGAAATCAGCATGACTATCTAGAAAGTCTGTGCCCTGTTGCAGCAGAAACTGACTCGTTTCGAAAAGAAAACATCCCTGTAGTTAGCAGTGATAATAAAACCAATTATTTTAGAGTGGAGGTCAGTGTGCCTCTCAGGTTCCCTGTCTATGCTACGCTACTTTCTGAGTCTTCTAACAAGCTCTGGCCACAGCTGTCATCATTGCCCACGGACAGGGACACCACAAAGTCTGCGGGCGTTGCAGGATGGACTGTCCAGCTGATTTTGACGACTGGTGTTTAGTTGCAATGTCGTGGTCACTCCCATTTGTGAACCTGGACTGGTCACTTTTCTGAGCATGAGATCATAACTAACAGAAGAGAAGAAGATACCCCCCCCCCAAAAAAAAAAAGCAACCAAAAACAAAACATGTAACTGATAGCACAATGCTGTCATTTCATGAAGAAAGATTTTTCAGAACAGTTTTGGTGGAATGTGTATAAGCTAAGAAATTTTGCATTTAAGGCATTTAGGCCTACATTTATGCCATATTGTTCTGTGCTGAAAACTGAGCATAAGGAGCACGAAGGATTCGGTGTGGTCTGCTCTGGGAGGACAACCGTGGAGGTGGGGACACCATGAGTTGCCCGAGTGGTGACGCCACCCATGGGTGCGCCGTCAGAGATCCTGGCCCAGGACTCGAGAGTGTTCCTTTCAGATCAGTGCACGGAGGTGGGAGAAGGGGAGAGAAGGAGGGAGAAGTCTGTCTGTGAGGCGAGCCCGGTGAGGCAGTGGGCATGCCAGGTTCTCCCCTCCTAAGGGGCTACAGTTTCAGAGACCCACAGGGACAGTCCCGCCCCCTCTAGGAGACCCGTGAGTTGTGTCTGGTCCCCACCCCCACCTTCATCTAAAGTTGGGTGCAGAAAGGAACTCTGGAGATCACCTTGTGCACCCCGCATGGAGACTGCCTGCCTTCCCTGCTAGCTCCCTCTCCCCCACGGTCTCTGCCTGCCATACTCCCCCCTTCCCCCCATCCCCCTTCAGTGCAGAGGAGGTATTCCCCCCCCTGTGACGCTGCCCTGAGCGCTCAGCTCTGCGGGACACCGTGAGTTGTGCACCTCTAGTGAAGCACAGAGGAGACCTGGGGGCATAGGGGTCACATGTTGGGCTGCTGACTGCAAGGTCAGCAGTTCGAAACCACCAGCTGCTCCTCAGGAGAGAGATTGGACTTTTTACTCCCGTAAACCCATGGGGGCAGTTCAGCCCTGTCCCATAGGGTCGCTGTGAGACTGTGAGTTTGGGTGGTAAAGCACAAAACAGGCTGGATGATACCGCCCCGCTGAAAGGTCTCTCTCACACCCCTCTACGGCACTGGTTGCTCCTTCAAGCCAGGGACCGGGCCCGAAGGTTCTCTGTATTCCAGGTCCAGGCTTAGTGGCTCCACGCATTGAAAGAACCTGCGCACTTTCTTAGCTGAGGAGGCTAAGCACCTCCAACCCCCCCCATCCCATCCCCACCAATTAAGTAATCAAGGGAGGCAACACAGCTGGCTGCGTGGCAGGAAAACGGCCCAAGTCAACTTTCTCTGAGTCTGTACCTAACTCCTGGCCCCACTCCGGGACGCCCACCCTGCTGAGGGCACTCCTTCTCCCATTACACACACCCCTCCCTGCAGCTGCCTCTGAGCTCATTCCCCACTGAACCCCTTCCCCTGCCTTGGGATGGGCGGCCCCAAGGGACAAGTCCCACCCTTGACTTTGCCTTCTCTGTAAACCTTCGCACCCACCTATTCTTTCCAAGACAGCCTCCTGAACCCAAAGCCTTCCCTGACACACTCCGACTCCTGCCCCTTGTGGTTCTCTGCCGAGGCATGCCAGCGAGTCTGCATGGTCTCCCCAAGGCTGGCTATGATCAGCAGTGATCACTGGTTTCCCCTCTTCTCTACCTGCTTCCGCAGAGCCCTCGTGGTCGCAGAGTGTTGACACATGAGGCTGCTAACCACAAGGCCGGCAGTTCGAAACCAACCAGCTGCGCCGTGAGAGCAAGAAAAGACTTTCCACTCCTGTAAAGAGTGACAGTCTCAGAAACCCCTCGGGACAGTGCTACCCTGTCCTCTAGGCTTGCTGTGAGTCAGCATCGACGGGACGACAGTGAGTTTACTTATTTTTATCTTCTCTCTTTAAGCCAGGTGTTCCCTGTGGAAACCTGGGCACTTCATCTTTGGTGCCGTGCTACCCCCAGGGCTCCATGGATCCCTCTACATTCAAGGGACTCAGCTAAGCTGTGGCAGGGAAAGAGCTGCTGTTTCATGTTTCTGAACCACGTCTGGCAAGGCATGAAGTTACTCCCCAATATGAGGGGGTTTCAAAGAGCGGGTCGGGGAGAGGCCATCATCTCTTCACTTCATTCTCCCACCGTCTTTCTGAAGCCCCTCGAAGATGCGCCACTGTTGAAGAGACTGCTGCAGTGGCGAGGGGCTGGGTGAGGGGGCTCCGTTAGTGACCCCTTCCCTTTGACAAGAGCGGAGGCTGGGGGTAAACACCCTCAACCTCCTTAATCATCTTCATCTTCCCTACACTTGACCCAGTACAGTTAACCCGCCACATGCACAGATTACAGGTTTTCTTCAGACCCATGTCCTTACCTGTCTGTTGAAATCTAGGCCATTTCGATCAGTGCCTGGAAGAGAGGGAGAGAGAAGGCAAAATATGAGTTGTCAGCAGGACCTGTGGAGAGGCCAACTTTTAAAGGAAAGCTAGGATATTGGAAGGAGTGTGTCTCTCTTTAAAGAGAATGCCTGTTTCCCCAGGAGCCAGAGCCTTCCTGGTTACTCTGGTTGCTGGAGAGGTCTCTGGACAGTGTCTACCAGGATGGTGCTGCCTGGGAGGGAAGGCTGCCTTTGCTGTTGGGCCTGCCGCACCGGCTGCCCCTGAACACGCCTGTGCCTGTGTCATCCCACTCCAACTGCAGTTGCTGCAGGCCCTCAATGAGGAGCAAGAGAGCAAAGACCAGTGGTGGCTCTGTTGAGGCTCCCAGGGGAGACGCCCTCCTGTCCTCACAGGCCTCCAAAGGGCATGATGGCAACAGCTCGTGCCAAGAAGACAAGTGCCTGTGCTGACTTCTTTCTTCCAACTTGGCTTGCTCTTCTGTTGATCTTTGTCCTTTCCTCACAGCAAGTGAGATGAGAAGCTGAGGGTGTTGAACAGAGAACGTTTGTTGGCCTAGAAAAGATATTCGGGAGGAGCGTGACTGCTCTGCTGAGCAGCGTCCATGTGCGCGACTCATGTGTTTGTGTCCGGTGTGGTCTTTCACTGTTTGCTTTTCCTTGCAGAAATACACAAGTATCAGATGTATACATCTTATGCCATGAGAAACTCTTTGTAAACATCATTTTTGATGGCTAAATAATACTCCATTACATGGATTCATCATGCTTTGCTTAAATATATTGTTGGGGAATTGCTACCATTCTTTCTTTTAATAAGTTGTCCTATTTGTACCACTCTCCAGGTCAAGAGCTAACTGTTGGATGGTTGGCTCCATAACAATGAGGAATATGCTTATTTATTAAAGATTACATACTCAGAGCCTAGTACTGCATGAATTAGCAGATAAGAGGAGCTTAAGATATCCAAGTATTGACTGACATCATTATGGACCAATTGACAATGGGATTGATTTGCTGGGTCAAAAAACTTGAGACCATAAACTTGGGAGAGAACTTAGTCAATGGACATAATTCACAAAGATAATGATCTCCATTTGATGAGTAACAAGTGGGGTCTGAAAAGCCTGTGAGCAGCCATCTGCTCACCGACAGATAACTCTGAGTCTCGACTTGTACGGAGCAAGAGAATGAAGGAAGCCAAAGACTCGAGCAGGAAACAGTCCACGGACTATAAGCCACAATCTGAGACCAGAAGTGCTAGACCAATGGTTCTCAACCTTCCTAATGCTATATGACCCTTTCCTATAGTTCCTCAGGTGGTGGTGACCCCCAACAATAACATTATTTTCATTGCTAATTCATCACTGTCATTTTGCTACTGTTATGAATCAGGTGACCCCTGTGAAAGGGTTGTTTGACCCTCAGGTTGAGAACCACTGAACTAGACAGTGCCTGGCTGCCACTGCAGACTGCCCTAGAAAGATGCAATGGAAGGACCTGGATAGAGTGGGAGAAAAACATAGAGCAAAACTAAGATTCCTAAGAAAGGCCAGAGCTACTGGGTCGAGACTCAAGGAACCCCCAAATCTATTTCCTTGACATAGCTACCCTTTAACCTTGAGATTAAAAGCTATGGCCGCTGTTACCTTTTCGCCACAGAATGGACCATAAACACTATCACCTGTGAGTAATATGCTTTCCCCAAACAAAGGACAACATGAAAGCAAACAGTAAGTAGTTACTCAACAGCAAAGATGAGAAGGCAAAGAAGGGTAGGGCAACTAGATCAATGGAAACAAAACCAACTGAATGGAAATGACCCGAGAGACTTGACTTACTGGTCAGAGACAGACTGGTGGAGAGCCCAAAGCTTTGGCCCTTAGCCACTCTTCAGGTCTGGAATGGAACTTGCCCTTCACGGCCAAACAACAGATGGGGTCTATAAGGTCAGTACAGGAGCCCTGATGGCAGAGCAGTTACTCTGTGGTCTGCTAACCACAAGGTCAGCATTTCGAAACCGCCAGTGAGATCCTTAGGAGAAAGAAGGGGCTATCTACTTCTACAAGAAACAAAGTCTCAGGAACCCACTGGGGCAGTTCCACCTGGCCTATAGAGTCACTGTGGAGGGGAAGTGACGGGAGGGGAGTGCGTTCGGGTTTTTGTTCTAAAGTAAGGAATGACAATAGGAGACCCCATCCCCCTTTAGAGGAAACAACCATTTGAGACCAAAATGGGCCTCAACTGCCAGGATGGAAGAATGCACAGGGGACTCCAGGAGGATACAGGATCGGTGAGGCTCCCCTGTCGGATCATTGAGTGCACAATCTGTCAGATATCATTCACTTCACACACAAAAGTTTAAAATGATATATCGCTTTTATTTTTAAAAATTTTCTTGCATGAGGACGGTGTGAGAGGCCTGGTAGGGACTGATCAAGGGTACGGTAACTGGGAGAAATTACTGAAACCCAAATGAAGGCTGAGCATGATAGTGGGACAAGAGGAAAGTAAAAGAAAATAGAGGGGGCTGAGCCCCGGTGGCGTAGTGGTTGTGCGCGGGACTGTGGCCCACTGGAACGGAGGTTCAATTCTAGCAGTGGGGCTGGCCTTCTATTCCCACCACTGGAGAGCTGTGATGCCCAAAAAACAACAAAAAAACAAAAACAACAAAAAAGAAAATAGAGGAAAGACAGAAGTAAAAGGGCATTTACAGAGATTTAAATGTAGGCATGTACATATATATATATTTATATATGATCATGAGAAATAGATCTGCATGTATATATTTATAGGGTTAGTATTAAGGTAGCAGATGGACATTGGGTCTCCACTCAAGTAGTTCAACAATGCAGGAATGCCTGTCTATCAACAGATATAGTACCTGGAGTCTTAAAAGCTTGAAGGCAAATAGTTGCCATCTAGCTCAGAAGCAACAAAGTCCACATGGGAAAAGCACACCAGTCTGTGTGACCACAAGGGGTCAAAGGGATCAGGTATCAGGCATCAAAAACAAAAAATCATATTATGGTGTGCCCACCTTCTTGATATGATTGCTGAAGGCAAATGTCTGCATAAAGCAAATATGGTTAAGAAAGCTGATGATGCCTGTCTATCAAAAGATATAGTACTTAGGGTTTTAAAGGCTTGCAGGTAAACAAATTGTCATCTAGCTCAGAAGCAACAAAGTCCACATAGAAGAAGGACACCAGCCTGTGTGACCACGAGGTGTCAAAGGGACCAGGTATCAGGCATCAAAGGACTAAAAATTTTATCATTAAAAATGAGGGAGAGTACAGATCAGGGACTCAAAGCCCATCTGTAAGTAACAGGACCTCTCCTTACAGAAGGGTTGTCAGGAGGAGATGAGCCAGTAAGGGTGCAGTGGAGCAATGCTCCTCTCCCCTCCTCCCTCACTATCATGATCCCAATTCTACCTTACAAATCTGGCTAGACCAGAGGATGTACACTGGTATGGATAGGAACTGGAAGCATAGGGAATCCAGGACAGGTGATCCCTTCAGGACCAGTGATGAGAGTGGTGATACCAGAAGGGTGGAGGGAAGTTGGAGTAGAAAGGGGGAACCAATTATAAGGATCTACATATAACCTCTTCCCTGGGGTACGGGCAACAGGGAAATGGGTGAAGGGAGACATTAGACAGTGTAAGATATGACAAAATAATAATAATTTATAAATTATCAAAGGTTCAAATGTTTTGAGAATGTTTTGAGAATGAGGGCAACAAATGTACAAATGTATTTGACATACAATGTATGTATGCATGTATTGTGATAAGAGTTATATGAGTCTCCCAATAAAATGATTTTTGGGGGCGGGGGCATCACTGCCCTGGTGGGAGTAGGAAGCCCAGCCTTGCTCCTGGAGAGCTGCTGCTGGATTTGAACCACCAACTCTGTGAGTCACAGTCCTGCACACAACCACTATGCCACTGGGGCTCAGGCCCTAAAATGATTATTAAAAATGATGTGACTCTTCCTCCCCCCCCCCAAAAAAAAATCAGGCAGCCAATATTGATTTAGCATATTCCTTTCCAGGCAGGAACCCCTGGTGGTGCATACAGTTGAAGTACTCAGGTGTTAACTGAAAGGGAACAAGTTCACTCAGATGTACCAGGAAGAAAGGCCTGGAGATCTACTTCTGAAAACCCAATGGAACAGGAGCTCACTGTGAGTGGAGGTGACCTGACGGCCACTTGTATGTTCCAGGCATGAGGGACAACAGAGACCAACGATCGACAGAACTCCCTGACCTCATGGGACTTTGTTGCTCACTGAGGAGCCAGAACACACAACAGAACTCTACCAGAACTTCAGTTAGGACCAGACCTGTGGAGAGCAGTGATGACAATGGGAGTCGGGGGTTGTTGAGCAGAGGTGTGATAAAGCCTCTTGGGAGGCGGTATTTGCACAGAATTAAGTAAAAACCCAAGTTTCCCAAGGTTGGTGGGAGGGCTGGTCAGCTCCTGTGGCAAGAACGGGCAGGAAAGAGGTCCGTGAGGCTAGAGATAAATGGGTGGAGACGGGCCTGGGAGGCAGTAGGGGAGAGGATGTGAAGGCTAGTCCTTGTAGTGAGTGTGAAGGTCATGATGAGGTTCTCTTGCCATCAGTACCAGGAAGCAGGCGGGGGACCCCAGTGGGTTAGGAGGAAGAAAGGTCTAGTGATTTCCCACCAAACCAAACCAAACTCACCGCCATTGAATTGTTCGACTCATAGTGACCTTGAGATAGGAAAACTTCCCATGGGTTTCCAAGATTGGAACTCTTTGCAGAGCAGAAAGTCTCATCTTTCTCCCACAAGGTAGCTGGTGGTTTTGAACTGCTGACCTGTGGTGAGCAGTCCAATGCACAACCCACTGTGCCACCAGGGCTCCTCCTCTTTCTAGAAAGATCATGGGGGTGGGAGTGGGGGAGACTCTAAGAAGCAGTTCAACTCTGTCACACATGGACCGTGGCCTGGTTTTCTCAGGATGGTAGAGGCTGTGTGGAGCAGCGGCAAGGCTGACTTACAAAGAGCTTCTTTCTCAGATTCGCAGCTCTGCCATTTCTGAGCTCCGTCAGCTTGGCAAGGGTAGGGTCCTCCTGAGTGACAGGCTGCTCGATGGAGAAATGAGGTCATAGTTCCTGTTCCTTCTGCTTCCCAGGAATACTGCGAGGCCCACATCAGACACGGCTGCTAAACAGCTTAGTAAACTGGGAAGCAGGAGACAATTGTGGGCCTGGGTTCCAGACAGCCTGACTCATGCCCCAAACAGGTTGAGCCTGATCCTATCTTAGGGATTTAGCAGATGCTGTTCCCTCTCATTGAATGCTCTTCTCTATCCCTCTCTAGCAAAGAGATGCTTATGCTCGAAGACCAAATCAAAATTCACATCCTCCGTGAAGCTGGACTGGGTTGCCCTCGAGGGGCCCCGGCTCATGGGGAGCCTGGTGTTTCAGAGCCAGACTCAGTACAAAGGGCTGATGGCTTCAAATGTCCAGGTCTTTCTTCCAAACGTCTCGGGGTGCACTAGAACCACCAACCTTTTGGCTAGCAACTGAGCATGTTAACTACTATGCCACCTAGGGAGTCCCATGAAACATCCCCAGACAAAATGTGTGTGTTCTTGTATGTGTGTACGTGCTTCCTCATCTAGCCTTCCCCTCTGGTATAGCATAGACCATGTTTTCTCAGCACTCGCGACTCCGGGTCTACTTCCCTCATTCCACCCTTGCTTGCCAGGGTGCCATATTCGCTTGTGTGTTGCAGTGATGCTGGGATTTCTAATGCCCGTGTTAGTGGCATCTCTAATACCAGCAGGGTCACCCAAAGTGAGCAGGTTTCTGCAGACGTTGTAGAAGAAGGATCGACAACAAAGAAGGAACAGAATGTCCACTTCAGAGGAATTTCCCTTATTCGACATTGAGTTCCTTGAGGCCAAAGTTGTATGCTGTTTGACTTTGTGCGCCAAATTCCTAAACACGTCCAGCACATAGCAGACATGGAATAAGTATATGTTCAATGGGCCCGTGTGACTAGAAATAGCACAACCCTGATCCTGCTCTTTAAACCACAGAAACCACCTGCACCATCATCTACAGAAACTGGAACAAATTCCATTGCCAATCTGTGGTTCTCTTGTGAGAGATGTGAGCCACTTGCAGACAAACAGGGCCGGACCAACTTACGGGGAGCCTGGAGCATTGCTGTCAGAGTTGGAAGCACAGGGAGTCCATGCCCTGAGGGGAAGCACCTCTCGGCGGCCATACAACCTCAGAGAAACTGACTCGGGATGAAACGTGGTTGAATCTTCCAGCCCCTGGCCTCACCTAACTTCCTCTATACATTCACTGCCTACTCCAGAGAAACTGAACCAACAGTTTAGGGGAGGGTAGAGGAGAGATGTTAATCAAATCTGGAGGTGATTCAAAATGGAGAGGGAAATCAATACAGAAAGCTCAGTGACTATTCCAGGGTCAGAAACAATCTTGAAGGCTCTAATCGGAGGCCTGAGCAAGACGCAGTGATAGGAGGGGGAAAGGGTAGTAACTGGCATTTAGATCTTAAAACTAAGTGGTGACTGGGGAGGCAGAGGTGTCCTATGAAAACACACAAGCCGGCAGCCAGTAGCCCTAGAGAGGCCTCTAACGCAGAATGGAGCAGATTTCTCAGACAGACATCACCAGGCCTTCATTTTCTTTTTCTTTTTGCTATTTCAAGGGCAAATTTTATCAACCCAATATTGCTGAGTTGATTGCAACTCATAGTGACCCTATATAAGGTTTGTGATTAAAAAAATCATTTTATTGGGGGCTCCTACAACTCTTATCACAATCCATCCAACCATCCATCCATTCATCCATCCATCTATCCATCCATTCAACCATCCATCCATCCATCCATCCATCCATCCATCCATCCATCCATCCATCCATCCATTGTGTCAAGCACATTTGTACGTATGTTGCTATCATCATTCTCATAACATTTGCTTTCTACTTGAGCCCTTGGTATCAGCTCCTCATTTCTTCCATTTCTTTCCTGCCCCCTCTTCCTCATGAACCCTGGATAACTTCTAAATGATTATTTTGCCATGTCTTATGCCATCCGATGTGTCTCTTCACCCACTTTTCTGTTGCCCATCCCCCAGGGAGGAGGTAATATGTAGATCCTTGTAATGGGTTCCTCCTTTCTACCCTACCTTCCCATCACCCTCCTAGTATCGTCACTCTCATCACTGGTCCTGAAGGGATCATCTATTCTGAATTCTCTGTTTCTGGTTCCTATCTGTACCAGTAAACATCTTCCAGTCTAGCCAGATTTGTAAGACACAATTGGGATCATGATAGTGGGGGAGGGGGGAGAAAAGAGGGGAAGCATTAAAGAACTAGAGGAGAGTTGTATGTTTCCTTGTTGCTATACTGCACCCTTACTGACTCATCTTCTCCGTGACCCCCTGTATGGGAATGTCCAGTTGCCTACAGATGGGCTTTGGGTCCCCACTCCACACCCCCCACCCCATTCACAATGATGTGATCTTTTGTTCTGTAAAAGGCACATCTGGGTAGACTCAAACCTCTAACCTTTCAGTAATCACTGAGTGTTCTCCCCATTCACACCACCCAGGGACAGTGACACACAAAGAGAGAAGGAGTTTTAGTTAACCAACGCTTAACATTGGCCCCGAGTGGTCTGCCCAGTGTGTGGTGTAGCTGCTTAACAAGTAGATGCAGCCTCACGTCTGGAAACACTGTGGCATGTTGAGTGATACTCTGGGATGCTAAGGGCAAGGTGAAAGTGGCCAGCGGGTCTGAGGGAGAAAGATGAGGTTTCTATAAGGACTGATAGCTTTGGAAATCCATGGGGGGCGGGGATGCTCCTCTGTCCTATAGCTTCATCGGATCGGAATTTCCTCCATGCCCCTGAGTCTGATTCTTTTGCGTTTTTGTCTAATGTTAGGGAAATTGGCCCCCAGTTCAGAGTGTCATTTGATGACCTGTGTTACTGTGCATGGGGCCCAGAGGGCAAGGAGTTTAGGCGGCACAGTGGAGAGAGAAGAGGTAGTTAGGTCTCTGTGTCTCACAGCTGCATCGAATAATTACCATGGTGACGAAGTGAGGCATTAAGCTTCATCATATTAACAGTATAATGGTTACAGAGAAAAAAGTCCTAATGCTTGCTCTTGGCTTTTATGTTTATTTTGGCTACGTCATCAGGAAAGACCAACTGCTAACAAAAGTCATCATGGCCAGTTCACTAGAGGCTCAGAAAATTGAGGGATGGACACACAACCACAACGGACACAAACATGCCAATGGACTGGGAGAAAGCCGAGGACCAAGAGAGGCTTCGCTGTGCTAAACCTAATGTTTCCAGTCCTGCCATCAAGTGGGCTCTGACTCCCCGGGACCCTGCACACAGTCTCTGAGGCTGGAAGCCTTGCCGGGAGCAGCCAGCCTCAACTGTCTCCTGCATAGCAGCTAATGGCGTTGAACAGCTGGCCTTGTGGTTAGCAAGCAGCGCTTACCCGGCAGGGCCACCAGGGCTCCTGCTGCATGTCAGCTGTTACATAAGGTCGCCATGAATTGGAACTAACTTGACGGCACCCAATTGCACATGTTTTTCAGAGACACAGGCTTCTCTTTTGAAAGCTCAAATGTCATGGCGTCTGTAACCACCGAGTCTGTAATCCACACCCAGATTTTCAGCAGCAAGAATGGCAGGGGCTGGGGGTCGGTGGAAGCGGGTGCGACAGTAATGGAATCCGTTACTGTATTTGTCCCTGCTGTGGTGTGTGCTGGGAATACCCACAATAAGAAATGAGCGTGCCGGGGGTGGGGGTGGGGGTGGGAGATGAAGCACTTATGGCTCAGTGTGAACTGGTGATTAAACCCAGGTGATGGGTTCATGTTTGCCAATAAAAGGTCTAAACAATAATTAAATGAGAAAACAGGTAGACCTGCTTGGTACAGTATGTGGTAATAAACTCTGCTTAATGCTTAAATAAACGTCACTGAATCTTTCCTTCCTCCCCAAACATTAACCAGAGTGGGAAGCCAGCTTAGTCAGCAACTTCTAAGAACCCCACCAGGGCCCAGTGGCGGAGGTTACTGGAAAGCAGGCTGCAGTTCTCCCATGGAAGGATTCTGAGCAGAGATTGGCCCCCCACCCCACCCCGCCCAGCCCTGTGGAGCCTGCAGCTTCACAGAGAAGGAAGCTGCTGCCCTGGACAGGAAGGTCAATGGTTCAGGAATGGTACAGAAGGGAGCTTTTACACTGAGAGGCATTTGGGCAGCAGCAAAGGGGAATCTTTGGTGACATTTAGGCTTTCTTCCAGAAAGCCTGTGGTTACGAGCAGGGCATGGGCAGCAATTCAAACCCCCAGTCACTCCTAGGGAGAAAAGTGAGACTTTCTACTCCTGTGAAGAGTGATATATAGCTTTGAAAACCCATAGGGCCAGATCTATGCGTCCTACAGGGTCTCCGTGAGTAGGAACCGACACGGTGGCAGTGAGCTTGGGGAAGTGCTCTTCCAGCCTGGAAGGCTTGTCTTCTTCCCAGTGCCCCTCACCACCTCACATCGTCCTGTTCCTCTGCACACATAGGAAGACAGAGGGCCAGCAAAGGAACTTGCATAATCATTCATGTGGAGGTCTTGGGGACAAGTGGGTGAGGTCCAGGGCCAATGATGGGGTACATCCCCCTGGTTGGAGCCTCTCTAGGTCTGTTTCTGTCCTCCTGGGATCAAGGCCTGTGTAGCAAGCCAGCAGGAGGAGGGCAGACACCCTGCAAGTGCAGCCCGTGGAGCCTGGAGCCAGCCCCGTCATCCTGGCAGCTCCCACCTTTGGGAAGATCAGACATTGGTACCCACTCCTGTGCCAGTGGTTTATGCACTGGGCTGCTAAGCACAAGGCCAGTGGTTAACTCAACAGCCGTTCCTCAAGAGCATGATACGGTGGTTCCGTTTCCACCAGCTTTACAGGCTTGGACACTGGACACTGGCTCAGTGGCGGTAGTGTGGTCTACAAGTGAGGACACGGCTTCTCCAAGGTCAAGTGGCTTGTCCGAGTGGCATTGCTGCCGCTGCTGCTGCCGCTGCTTCTCTTTCTCTTTTCACTGAGATTTGGGTGGGAGTTTACCTAGCAACATTGGTTTTCTGGTCAGCTCTCCATATGCGCTGTTTCCTGCCTTGATGGCAGTCTCCACAGAGCCACAGCCCTTCCCTAGCTCCTCCCCGGTGTTTCTAATTCCATTCCTCCTTCTGATCTTTCTCCTCCCGCCTCCCCAGCTTGACCCCTGCCAGCGCCTTGAAAGTGTGAGGGTGAGTTGGGAGTGAAGCAAAGGAGCCACCAAGGAGCCCGGCTCTCCAAGCGCCACATCCGCGTCTGCCCCAGCTTGGCACCACAGGGCTGCAGCGTCGTGACCTCTGAAAGCAGGAGGAGACAGTCTGAGGACTCCGGTCAGGCCAGGACTTAGCTCTAAGGCTCACTCCAGCATCCCCTGCTCCGTACTCTCGTCTGGTCACCCAGGAGCTCCCACCAAGCGAGGGATCCGCTGGAGTTGGACGTGAAGACAGAAGCATCCTGGCCCGTGGAACCGAAGACTAAGTGATCAAAAGAGGCAACACTGCTAATTCTCAGGCAGTCTGGACTCGTGAGCGGCTGCACAGAAGGGCTGAGCAGAGACCCGAAGACAAAGCCTGAGGATCCGCCCACGCTGGGGCAAGAGCGTGGTTCTCACCTTGGCCTCACCTTCCTTAGGCACCTGGTGGCTGCAGAGTCAGCCCTGGCCCTGGCCCTCCTCACCACTAGGAGTGGGACATGGTCTTATGGAGGGGGGGGGCTCCTGAGTCCCCACCTTGGTCTGGCCCCCGACCTGCTGTTCTGCATAGCTATGGCACCACAGGGATGTGAGTCTGCCCCAGGGAACACTTCTCCGGGTGAGAGAGGCAGAAAGCCCAAAAACTGTTCCAGCAGGATTTTCCCCTCCTGTCTGGTAAACAATGCAGAGAGCATGTGGCATCAGGCAGAGCCTCTCCATGTCTGGAGGGATGTGACGGCGATGGCTCTGCTCCCAGCTTGGCTCTCCAGCCCAGCCCAGCAGGACTTCTCATGGAACTCGGTGCTTTCTTGGCAACTGGCTGGGACTTGCTGGGATTGGCAAGATTTTAAGGTCATGAGGGGCAGTAGAAAGGTCCCCCAAAGACCCAAAGCAAATTAACTGCCATCAAGGCCACAGTGACTGAGAGTGACCTTATAAAACAGGGTAGAACTGCTTCTGTGAGTTTGTGAGATGGTAACAACAGCAACAACATCAACGCATTTTATGGAGATATAATCCGTGTGTCTTTCCAGGAGTAGAAAGCCCCGTCTTTCACTGAAGGAGTGGCTGCTGGTTTCAAACAACCGACCTTGGGGATCACAGCCCAGGGCTCCTCACACAGGCCCCTGGTTGCCTAGAAAAAACCAACCCATACCACCTCGGCAAAATCAACCAGGCAATCTATTTCCAAAAAGACCACAGCCCAGAAAAATCACATGGATAGAGACGCTCTAGTCTGTTGTACAGGCCTGGCCTGAGTCACATGAGAAGCATTGCAAATCCTCCCAGCAGGCAGCCTCCAGAGCAAAGCAAAAGATTGCCCCAGCCCCTCAGACCCCCACAGGCACACTGTCCACCTTTCTCATTGTCAGCAAAATGACGCTGGCTGACAGTGGCCCTGTGGAACAGGGCAGAACTGCCCCCTGAGGTTGTCAAACTGCTGACCCGTGGATCTCAGCCCAATGCGTGACCTTCAGGAGGGGGATTTTGCCAAGACACTGGGCACGGTTGTCTAATGGCCAGGGCTGTGGCAGACGACGAGCAGTGAGCTGAGCTCTGTAGTTGCTTTGCCCTAGGCTTTGACGAGTGGCTTATGCTCTCGTCCTCAACTCCCCTCAAGTAGTGAAAACCAAAATCACTTTTGTCCTCATCACTGCCACCTCCTCCTCACCCAAACCAGCCCAGTTGACGTCAAGTAGAGCCTGGTTCCTAGAGATGCTTCGTGCTGCAGAACCATGCTCCAAGGTTCTCAAGGACATGACCTTTTGGAAGGAGACGACCAGGCGTTTCTCCCGAGGTGCCTCTGGGCAGATTAAAACCACTCCCCTTTCTGCTTGCCGTCAAGGACTCAACCACGTATCACCCAGGGAACCTGCTTCCCATCAGAGCCCCTGCACGGCGACCCTTTAGGGCAGAGTAGAACCGCTCTCTAGGGTTTCTGAGTACACGGCCTTGTCTTCTCACTGAGGAAGAGCTGGGGCAGGGGGTCTAAATCACCGACTCGCTGATTAGCAATGTCCTTACCCCTGTACCACAGGGCCCCTCCATACCTGCTTCCCCCCAAACAGACACATACAAAACCTCACAGCCACCAAGTTGGTCCCGACTTGTTATGACCCAGTGGGCAGAGGACAGTTGGCCCGATGGGTTCCTGAGATTGTAACTATTTACGGGCATAGGAAGCCACTTCTTTCTCCTGCAGAGTGGCATGTTGCAATTTTCAGTCCAGAGAGTGGCTCCTATACCATGAGGGCTCCTCGGACCGGGGGCGGGGGGTGGGGGGAAACGACCTGAAGACAGCCCACTGCGAGCCTCCACAGAGGACAGAGGCGCTGCACCGGCCAGCTGTGGGAAACCATGGTGCAGGTGATGGGAGCTGGGGTTTCTGTTTCCTACTAAGTGAGTCACTCCCTTCCCTTGAGGGTTTGGATGGTGAAAGAAAAGAGGCCATGTGTCTGCATGGTCAAGGCAGATATCACCAACTGACAGTGGAACCCTTGTGCCCTTCCTAAATTCAAAGTTTGGTGGCTGCCATCAGCATTCAGAGTGAGCGCTCCTTCAGGGAGCTTAAAATTTAAGTCTGTCTATCCCCATGCCCCAGGGGAGAGATGGCAAGGCAACACTGGCCTTCATCCTGATCATCTCCCCCATTTGCATGACCATCTGAGGGACCCCTTGGTCCCCAGTGCTTCCCACATGCAGTGGGCTTGGTTCTGGGAGGGGCTCTGCTGTTCTTCTCTGCGAGCAAGAGGCCCAGCATCCTCTCTGCTCCCCTCTGCAGTTTTCAGGGCTCCTTTGATCGGTTCCTACCAAGATCTAACTCATCAGGGCACACAATCCATATCTCTCCTCGGTCTGAGCTCTACACGGGCCTCTTTGAGTTTCTGTGGGCTGTTCCTTTATTCCCTGTGTGTCACACTGAGGCTGCAGGGCAGCCTCCCCCACCCTCAGTGCAGGCACCAAGGTAGACAGACAGTAGTCTCAGCCACGAAGCCCACAGCTCCAGAGAGTGGCAGTCCACTTGGGGACGGCAAGTTTGGTTTGGGGAATGAGACTAAGACAAGCCTATTTTTTTTTGGGGGGGGGGCATCATTGCTCTCCGGTGGTAGGAGTAGGAGGCCCAGCCCCACTGCTGGAATTGAACCTCTGTCCCAGTGGGCCGCAGTCCCACACACAACCACTACGCCATTGGGGCTCAGCCCGACAAGCCTATTTTTAAGAGAACTTGTCGACAGCTACCCGATGGCAGACCTGGGGTTTAGCGTGTTTGCTTGGCACGAACCCAGGAATCTGGGAACCTGAACCCTAGGGGGGCTACTTTTGGACGGCCCCGCCCCCACAATGGGATGATGTGCTGCCCAGTCCTGTACCACATCAACGATTGGCTGTAGACCACACCAGAGGGACCTGGAGGGCTTTCGTTGGCTGATATTTTGGCAAGTAGATCACCAGCTCTGTCTGTCTAGTCCGTCTTAGTCTGGCAGTTCTGCTGAAAAGTGCCCAGCATCATAGCAACAACCCTCGGGCTTCCACTGGCTGATGGGTGCTGGTTGTCCAAGAAGGGCATCAGGCAGGGGATCGCTGAGCCAGGTCTCTGGCATGGAGGGCAAAGGAACTCCCCTCCCCACTGAACCTCAAAGGAAGAACTCTTTTAATAAACACTGGTTTCCGCTCACACTCCACAAGCATGTCCCAGAGCAGCTGGCAGAGAGTGGGGTGCTCAAGCAGACCACAGATACCCCCTCCTGCAGGTCTCACAGAGGGCACAGGGTGTGCCACTGCCAGCACGGGAAAATGAGGGGACCTGTCCTGTAGGACAGGACAGAGCTGTCCAGGCTGTAGCGCTTTCCGGTTTGTAGGAGGCTGAGCGGCTAGATTGCCGCAGCCCTCTTCCCAGGGCTGAGTGAGAAGAGGAAGGGAGTTGCTGCCAACCAGAGGGATGGCGGTGGGGTGGCGGCTGGGCTCTCGGTCTCCTGTGGACACGGTGTTCCCCTTTGTGCTCTCAGAGGGGCACGGGGAGTGAGAAAGTGAAGGCGGAGCTGCCATCTCCTGCCTGGCGGACGCCAGACGTGGGAAACTGCCGCAGAGAACGCTCCCATTTCACCTGCTCTTTCAGAGAAGGAAACAGAGGCTTAGGAGACCGCCTGCCTACCAGGGCCATGGCTGCAGGGCTGGGGGAACGCGCTTTGCCTGCCCACTGCGCCCAGACTCGGCGGCTGAGCTTTGCCTCACAATGCATGCTTTTCCGTGGCTGCAATCTGTTTTCCTCACCAGTTTCATACGCCATCCTCCCCAGGCTCCAGAGGAACGCAGGGCTGACATTGCAGGGTTTCTGTTTTACCATCGAGAAAACAGAGGCTCAGCCAAAGGTTGCGCTTGCCAGGTGCCCCCACGTCCTTTCCCTCACATGGCGGAAAGGGATCTTCTATCCTGGTGGAAAGAGCAGCTGGTGGTTTTGAACAGCTGACCTTGCAATTAGCAACCTGACACCTCGTTACTACACCACCAGGGCTACATCTTCTCCTCTGGGCAGGGCCCAATGTCCTCAGGACTGGGGGTGGATAGGGGGCAGAAGCCTGGCGCCTGGGGAGAATGGAATGGAAGTCCTGTGCGGGAGACCA
>PVJH01005858.1:0-107363 GCA_004026705.1 Nesogale talazaci
CAAACCGAAATTGCTGCCATTTTGTTGATGCTAACTCATTGTGACTCTTTAGGACAGGGCACTTACACCTTTGAGTTTCTGAAACTCTAACTGTTTCTGAGAGTAGAAAGGTCTATATTTTCCCAAATTTTGGAATTGATGGTGTGAAGCATATGTTCTCTTGAAGTTTGAAAAAAAATTTCAGTAAAAAAAATTTCTCAATTCTAGATTCATAGAAATATATAAACAGTTGATAAGTTTCCCTGATCATCTATGTTGTTTGGTTAGTTTATCTCTCCAGAACTTTTCAAATATGTTATGCTTAACTCATAATTAATGAAAAATTCTCCATTAGAATAATACTTTTAAAAATAAATTAGCATTAAAAAATAATGACAGTAAAAAAAATAACGAAAGATCCATTTACCACCTCATGACATGGACAAAAACTGGAAGAGTTTATGCACAGCATATTTAGTCAGTCTCATAAATATTGATATTTAGTGATACCATTATTATAAAGTTTTTTAAAACTCAAGGAAAACTAAAGCTTTCATACCCAAGAGAAATTGTTGGAAAATTATTATATAGTCAGGGGTGGGGTTTGGAGGTGTTAGAGAGAGGAGTGTCAGGAAGGTAAGGATGGAGGATAGGTGAGAAAAGAAAGAAGAATGAAGAAGAGGTGGAGGAAATACACACGTGAGGTATTTACTGGAATACTCATAATTTAGGTGTGATGGAATAGGTAAATACATTTCTTTGTATGTGTTATATTGCTAAAAATTAAAGAAGAAAATGGATAAAATAAAATTGTCAAGAGACAGAGCAAAGAGAGGGAGAAAAATAGAAAGAAGCATTACCGCCTTACATTGTGTCCCTCTAAAAACCTTCCCCTCAGAAAGAGAACTCAGAAGATATGGATGCTATGTCAAAGTGTGGAGAAGAAATTAGATAGTGCCCAACTATCAGATACAATTGTGCCTGGAGTCTTAAAGGCTGGTCTCCAATCAAACAGTCATCTAAGTGAAATGTCAACACCCCCACATGGAAAAACCAAACCAACATCACTCACCAGAAGACTTTAAATTGTGTAATCCAAAGTGGAAAGAGTCAATACTATCAGAGTCTAAATTTGGAGAATTTGGTTTGCAGCACACTATGGATAACAGTGGGAGCCAAGACACCTTTGTGGGATCTACATAGGAAATAAACCTCCAGTAGCTTACCTCTATTCATTATGGGGGGAGATGGTTACCAAAATAGAGTTTGTTGGAGAGATGACTATAGGAGATCAAAATGATAAACCTTGTCAGTTGATCTCCCTTCCAATGCATGTTAGCCTTGATCTGATTTCCAACACTTTCTGTATTATTTGGTTCCTGGTTTATTCATATGGAGATCTATCTCAGATATATCATGTGATTGGTTGTCTCCCTCTTGAATTTTTATTATGCTTTTTTCAGTTTTCAATATATGGAACCCTGGGTCTGTGAACCTCTGAGACAGCATGTAGAAAAAATATTTCTAGGAATACAGTGATGTTGGTGTGGAGGTGGGTGGATGCACAAAAGGCAGCTGATGTGAAAGAGGTCAAGAAAGAAAAGGATGTTTCAAAATGTATTGCAGTAGCAATTTACATACTTCTTGGTATGACTGAATGATGGAATGATATATCTGTATTCTCTCAAGACAATGGTTTTGAATAAAGGAAACAAAAACAACCCTCCAGATTCCTTATCCATCATATCTCAACTCTTGTCTGCAGGATTACAAAAGAAGAGAAAGTGAAAAGGTAGCCGACTTATGTTATTTTGTGACACAGGAGCTAGTTTTAAACCAGCAAAATAATTGGCCTAGAATTTTGTACAATAAACTCATATTTTTAAAGCTATATTGATAGCTGTAAGGTCATTTTTTCTTTTTTTTGGGTCCCCTTTCCTCCTTTTTCTCTTCCTGTGGAAGTATCTGTAAATTTTTGCACACAGAATTTTTCCACTAGAATCTCACTCATGAATATATTATTCAGTATGTTTTCTAGAGTCTTTAGATGGGATAGATAGTAGCTGAATTCATCAATATTTTTTCCATTTGTAAAATAATGAGACCACTGGGTCTAAGATTTACATTTGAACACAGATTTTTACCATATTTTAAAGTATTTCATATAACATTTTTATTATCAACTTTTTCTACATTATCAAGAATTATGATTTTATTTTTTTGCTCTGTTAGAACCATATATTGAGATTTTCTGTTTATATACTCATGTAGTTTTGTTTCATTCATCTTAAATTTATATCTCTATTTCTCTCCTTATATTAGAAATATACTATGTTTAATTTCTTTTTGATGTGTATTGAAAGGCATGTTGCAGCTTAGTAGGATAATTTCTTATACCCAAGACTAACTGAAACTTAATAGTCTTTGTAGGAAGCTAAGTATGCTATGTACACCAATGAGCTTATTAACTATAATATGTACATACAGTACATTCTTATTGTACTTATCTTTCTTATACACCCAACTTTCTCTAAATTTAGGTTTCTTAAAATAAATATTTAAATTTCTCATGGATATTTTCTATATATTTATTTGTGCTAGTTCTTTCCATTAGTGTGTATTCTACTATTATCTGAAATTAAATAACAGGGATCCGTTTTTTTCCCTCTCAATTGGAAGTACAAAGTAAAAATGGGAAAATAATTATTATGTCAACAGTTTTCAAGACTCTATATCATGCGTAATGGGGGAAAAATAAAATTGGCCATGCACTTTCCTCTGCTTATCTCTTTAAGGCCAATTCTAGACCCCAATTTCGATGGAGAAGGTGGCAAACTCCCTACATTGTACTCTCCTAAGAGTCAAGGAGAGGCCAACACAGCTAGAGTTTCCAGGACAATGTTCTCATATTCTAGAGAGGAGAAAGCAGCACCAACAGACATCTAGATTCTTCCAGAACATCACTATAGGGAAATGATTTCACTTTTATGCCCCTTTCCTTGATTCTTTGGAAAAAAATTTGTGATATTTCCTCCTCAAACTCTGAGGGTCATTGTCCATTTTTTCCACCTAATTTTCAGAAGATTGTGTTATTTTTCTCTCCAGGTTAACTGGCATTTCCTGATTTGCTTCAAGCGCTAATAGTTGGATCTGTTTTTGTCTGCCTTAGACTTGCAGCCTGCTCTGTGATTAGTAGGCTCCTTGCAAGACTTGAGAGAAAGACAAGACTTTCTAATCTTAAAAACACTTACACTCTGGGCAACTCACTGGCCAGTTCTACCCTAGTCGATAGAGTGGATTGATGCTGCATCCAATTGATGGCAGTGAGTTTGCTTTGGAGGGTTTGTTTGTTTGTTTGAAGGATTTCTAATATACGATAAAAACGAAGTAACTATAGACAATGCAAACAAAGTGTCAACAGGCTATTTAAAGTAAAGAGACTTTGGAGCATTGGGAAGGATTTTTAGAAAGGTCTTGCCTCAATGCCAAGAAATACTATTTATAAGAGTAGAAAACTCAGGCTTTCTCCCCCAGAGCTGCTGGTGTTTTCAAAATTCTGACCAAGTGGGTTGTAGCTCAAAAGGGAACTCCTAGATCACCAGGGCTCCAGAACACCAGTGTCATAGGTCCATTATCAGATCACTAGGAAAGTAATTAACAAAGGAACCAATATTTTATCTAATAATAATGAGCCTGGGAGCTTACTTAAAGGGGCAAAGCTGTGGTAAGGGAAATTCCAAGTTGAAAAAACTAAGAATATGGGAACATTGAGATATTTATCATTGAAGAAAAAGAACTGGATGGAGAAGAAACAAATGATTCTGGGGGCTTCACTTGTCTGATTGAGTCTTTATTATATGACACAGAACATGCTTCCATTTTTATTAGCTCACTGTTGGAATAGGAGCCCTTCTGGAATAGTGATGGCACTGTAGACTGATAACCACAAGGCCTGCAGTTTGCACTCACCAGCCATGCCACAGCAGAAAGACAATGTTTTCTTCTGTAAAGAGTTAGAGCTTCTGAACCCCCCAGGGTAGTTATACACTGCCCTGAAGAGTCACTAAAAGTAGAATGGACCCAATGGCAGTGAGTTTTTTGACTATTAGAAATGCTAAAGTTCAATTTGTAAATTTATCTTACATATGGATCATGACTTATTGGGAAATTTTACCCGGAGGAATTCATTCATATCTTAAAAGGTTTCTCTTCAAATTTTATTAGAAATATATCCCTTCTTGAGCAAAACATTATTATCTTAAAAAAAACAACTAATTCCACTAGTGGGATTTCCAATGGTTTCAGTGAGTGCGTCTCTAGTGTGAGTTCTATTAGAAACTTGACATCTAAATTACATCCTGATGTCTGTTGTTTCTATGGTTATATGACCAACATGAGGGCCATTTTCAAATAGATCATGTGAGATACAAAGTTATAGTGTAATATTGGTAATAAAGTTATTATTTACAATGGGCTTGTGACATTGGTTACAAATGCTTAACTTTCCTCCACTAACCAAGTAAACAAATTATAACACAGGAGTAGATTGAGAATTCCCCTGATGAAATATTACATTATAATAGCATCACTCACAAGAAAAGCACAGGTTTATTGTTTGTGGCCAAAGAGAAATAAAGATAATAACTAACACTAGAATATTTATTGTGATGACCCTTCTAGCTCCTCTGTGTTTCCTAAACTTCATTTTTTTTTCAGTTACTGGTTTCATTTTCAGTTCTTGGATAATTTCAAGGCTCTCTATCCATTTGGAATATGGTGTTGTCTTAGGGTTTGTAACTTTTCTTGCCTTGAATTTTCAATTGAACTCTTAAATATCAAATCAAATTCCTATTTTCTTTCTTAAATATGCCCTACCTATATAACTTGGTGTAGAACCATCTAAGGCATAGAGTCATCAATTTTTTTCAGTGCCTCGGGTTGCTATTTTTTTCAGTGCCTCGGGTTTCAGTGCCTCAGAGTTCACTATAGGAGTACAAAACAGCTTAGGAGATATTCTCTAGCACAACGACTCCCAAACAGGTTGGTCTCAGAGCCCCCTTTCACTTAAAATTCTTGAATGTGTAGTACATGAATATTCCCTTAAAGGCTTAAAGTACCAACCAGAGTACTGGAATGGGAATTATAATTAGGTGTGTGTGTGTGTGTGTGTGTGTGTGTCAAAGAGTCTATGTGACAAGATAGATACACCTTTTTATCCTGGTCAAGCTATATAAACTGAAACAATGACACAGTGTTGGAAATAATTATAGCCATTTCCATTATGCATATTAGGTGGTGTACAGCAGAAAATGTTCCTTCATGAGTGAGTCTCCCTGGCTCAAAGACCTTCTGATCAATATGGAAAGCTGTCAGGTATCCCCTTCTCTTTACACCATGAACCACAGATCTTGAAGAACTTTCTCTTATTGCACTTTAGTACAGGGATTGAATACTTTACTGCACAAAGTGCAGTACAAATTTTCCAGCCTGACCAGCCATCACTCACAGCAACTCAGTTCCGACCCCCATCACCACCGTATAGGACAGGCTCGAACTGCCCTGTGGGTTTCTGAGACAGTAACTATTTATGGAAATAAAAAGCAGTTGGTGGCTTTGAATGTCTGACCTGTGGCTAGCAGACCAACTCATAATCCACTGCTTCCAGGTTATCTGATCACCTTTAGAGGGCAATCAGACCTGCAGTAATCTCCCTGGAATTGGTACCTAGACTTGTGTGGCAGTCATGTGCTTATGCTAATTTTATCATTGAAATGTAGGGGTGGAGTCTGACCTGTTAATCTGGAGATAGCCATTGAGTAGCCAATGAGGCCTCTGTGTGGGCATGGCTTTCACCTGAGACTCCTGGGAAATCTCGCGGTATTTACCTCATGAAGATGAGAAGCCATCTTCCCCAGTTGTTGAGAGTTAATTTCAGAGACGATTAATCACGGACAAGACAAGCTGGCAGCGTCTGAGAAGCTGGAGGAGCAATCGGAGAGACCACACAGCTTTGCCCTGATGGAACCTGAAGCGGGGGCGGCCACATGGAGACCTCTGCCAACGGTGAGTTGCTTCTGCTATTGAGCCCTGGAGGTGAGGTGCCCTGCTAGGACCGGGATTCTGCACCCACTGACCTGTGACTTTGTGAGTCGGAAGAAGACTTTATACACTGATTTCGGCCATATGGGTTAATACCGGTCTTATGACTTTGAACTGGACTGGGCTGGGATGTTTTTTCTCCATGTCCTGTTCCCCATTCTTTATATCCATATGCATGTCCTTGAAATCTGTTCCTCTAGTCTACCCAGACTAACACAACTTGTAGCACTTTTGCCTTGCTCTTTATTTAGACAAACCATTAAATGCTAGAGGAACACTTACAATGGTTTGTTCTGAAGCCCAAAGGCAGATTGGGGATGGCAGATAATACATAAGAGTTGGGTCACACAAAGGTCCATGTCTACTTTTTGAGGAAACTTGAGCTAGCTATTAGCTAGCTTTCTCCCTTCCTCCTTTTCTTCCTTTCTTCTTTTCTTCACTTCTCTCTTTCTTTCCATGAGTGCTCTATTGATGGCTGAGTATCCTGGGTGGGACAAAAGGGTTGCGATTGGTTGCTAGCCCAACGGTTCACAGTGCCACCCCTCCCCTTGTCTCCATCGATGTAAAACCCTGCCACTGTACTTCCATACTGAGTGTAACAAGAAATGTCGACGGATGACCTTGCTCTCACAACACATGGTGTTTCTATGAGTTGGGACTGACTTTATGACAGTTAATAAGAACAGCATGTCTATTGATACTTTCTATATTAGAAACAGAGAGAATATTGCTTTAAAATTATTTATTGATTAATATAAAATGTAATACTGTTTCGACCTAAATGCACTCAATTTTGATTTTTTTTTTCTAACACAGTATCACAAACTTGGGATAGATGCTCTCCCACATATGAAGCAGCACAGTAAAATGTACTTTATCTTGTAAGAGTCCATCTTGGAGGAAAGTGTGTGGGCATTAAAATAATGCTGTCAAGGAAGAGGAAAAGACCAGGAGGGAAACAAATCACATAGTCACACAATCTTAACACTACCCTCAAATTTTGCAAATTATTAGACAGAAAATGTGATTTGCTATCTTCCTTTTTTTTTCTTATCAGGAAGAGCAACAAAGAAAAACAAAGACAAAATCTTGTGTAAAGAAAGCTTGGAGATAGACGTTTGCAAGTAAATGCTTTCTTTTTGCACAGCACATTTTTCTGCTCTGCGGTTCTGAAAAGGTTTCCCCAATGTGATCACCCTGGCATATGACAGATCTGCTGTCACAAGTTGCTTCTACAAAAATTACATTTGGTTCTGAACAGGAGGCTGTGAGAGACATTGATATTACAGGATTGGTAATAGCTAGTTTAGAGGGACTGAGAAGTATGTGCTATTTTTTTTCTTTTCCTGCCAAGGGAAAGAATGGTGGGGTGGAAAGGTTCCTTTTTCTTCTTTTTAATACAGGTTGGGAGGAGGCAGACATATGGGATTTATGGCCCTAGATTCACAGGGAAAATGATATTCAAAGCTCACAGTGCTCATTAAGCTGCTGAAGTAAAAAGGGCTTGGGAACTCTTCACAGGAGGAGGCTGCAGGATACTGACAGTAACAGTTGGGGGATGGATGTAAGTATTCAGCTACTGGGAAGCCACCACGTCTTTGAAAAGAGCCTCATGATTAGAACCCAGTAGTTTTGACATGCTGCAATCAAGCTGTAAAGAAACACTGTCGTAGAGGATAAACTTGTCAAAAGAATAAAAATCAAGTACATGCAAGTAGAGAAGAGTTAGAAGCTTTTGCAAAGAGAAAAACAAATTAGCCAAATTAATTCGAGGCTGTATTATTTTCACCTGTTCAATTACTTTAGCTGCATCGTAAATTAAAATTCATCTGTTGTTGCTATTGTTGTTGTTGTTATGTGCCTTCCGGTTGGTTAAGACTCATGATTATAACAGAACAAAGAACTGTCCAGTTCTACTACATGTGAGCCCCTTGTTGCAGTCATTATCCTAAGCCAAGATCTTTAGAGAATCAAAACCAGTGAAGCTTACACACACACATAAAAACACACAAGTAAGCTATGTATGTGTGGTGGTCATGTGTTTATGTTAATTTCATGATTGAGATGTAGGGGTGGAGTCTAGCCTGTTAATCTAGAGATAGCCATTGAGTAACCAATGAGGCCACCGTGTGGGCATGACTTTCTCCTGAGACTTCTGGGAAATCTCATGATGTTTCTCTAGTGGAGATGAAAAGCTCTCTCCCCAGTTGTTGGGAGTTAGTCTCAGAGACAATAAATTATGGACAAGATGGCAGCATCTGAGGAGCTGAAGGAGCTGGAGGAGAAGCCACACAGCCTTACCCTGATAGAACCAGACCCCTGAAGCTGGCAAAGACATGTGGAAAATCCTGCCAGCGCTGAGTTGCCTCTACCTCCACTGGATGCTGTTGATGGACCCTGAACCCTGGAAGCAAGGAGCCATGTGAGACCCCTGCCAGTGCCAGGATTCTGCACCCACTGGCCTGTTACTTCGTGAGTCAGATGGAGACTTTAAAGACTGATAGTGGACATATGGGCTAATATCAGATTTATGACTTTGAACTGGACTGGGTTGGGATACTTTCTTAATGTCCTATTCCTCTTGTATATAAACCATACCCTTATATCCATATGTTTGTCTATGGGTTTGTTTCTCTAGTTTACCTGGACTAACACAATATGTATCTATAAATATAGATATATGGTTTATATAACATATGTTATAGAATATATAGAAGGTAGATACATAGATGATAGAGAGAGCGAGATGATAGAAGATAGATAGATGATAGACTTATCTTACAGAAATAGCTCATGTGGTGGTAGAGGCTGGCAAGCTCCCAAGCTGGTGGTTCTGATGTCGGATTGGAGATTTCTCTGAACTCACATAGCTTCAGGGATTGATGAACAAAGATTAGCAGGTCAAATGGCAGGCCACTGACTCAAATCCTGGGTACCAGAAGTGAGCTGATGAAGATGAACAGGTTGCCAGTTTCAGAGAAAACAAAACTCTCAGTAAAAACTGTCATCTAAGAGGGAGTAAATAGAATTACTTATAAAAATTAAAATAGACAATCACTGTGTTAGTCCTTTTAGACTAGAGGAACAACTTTATAGATATGCATATGGATATAAGGAAAAGGCTTATATACAAGAGGAATAGGGCATTGAGAAAACATCCCAGCCCAGTTCAAAGTCATAATTCCAATTTTAACCCATATGCCCAATATCAGTGTATAAAGTCTCCTTCCGACTCACGAAGTCACAGGTCAGTGGGTACAGAATCCCGGTGCTGGCAGGGGTCTCCCCATGGCTCCCTGCTTCCAGGGCTCAGGGTCCATCAACAGCATCAGTGGTGGCCGAGCAACTCATCACTGGCAGGGGTCCCCACGTGGCCTCTTCAGCTTCAGAGGTCTGGCTCCATCAGGACAAAGCCATGTGGCTTCTCCTCCAGCTCCTCAGATGGTGGCATCTTGTCTTGTCCGTGATTCATCGTCTCTGAGAACTAACTGCCAACAACTGAGGAGACAGATTTTCATCTTCACGAGGGACATATCGCAAGACTTCCCAGACATATCAGGAGAAAGCCATGCCCACATGGAGGCCTCATTGGCTACTCAATGACTATCTCCAGATTAACAGGCTAGACACCGCCCCTACATATCAATCATGAAATTGACATAAGCACATGACCACCACAATCACTCTCAAATTGGAGATGAGTAGATAAATACTTAGCTCAGCAGAATGACACACTGCCTGCTCCTGTACCACCCGCACAACTGGTTTTATAGACTAATCCCTACAAGCTTGATAAAGTAGAAGGACACTGACAAAACCGAAACCCCTTAGCAAGATGGACTGATACAATGACTGCAGCAATGGACTCAAATGTAAGAGCAATTGTGCAAACAGAAGAGGACTAACCAGTGTATGGTTCTGCTGCACACCAGGTTGCTATGAGCCAGATCTGACTTGAACACACATAACAACAACAACTACAGATAAATACTTATAGAAATACAAGTGGCAAAATATTATTTTGAGTGAGTTTTCATACTAATTATTCTTCTGCTTTGAAGATGTCACCAGAGCAGGCAGTATTTTTTCTGCCGTACATGACGGGGCTCTAGATCAGAGTCAACTGGAAAACAAGCATCACTGGAAAAGGAAAGAGGCATGGGCTATTTAATCAGTTCACTCAAAATCAGGGGAAAATAGAGCCAAAATTTTGTTGCAGATAGCCCAGGTAACTCTATGGGGCAGTTCCATATGTCCTGTCTCATGGAGCTGTTGAGTCAGAAATAAGCTGACAGAACACCAAAGTCACTTTAAAAGGAGCCCTAGTAGCACAAACAATTAAATCCTTGGCTGCCCAGGTATTTCTGTGGTAGAAATATGTGGTGATCTGCTCCAGTGAAGATGACAGCCTAGAAAACCCGAACAGGCAATTCTACGGCACCACATACAGGGACCATGAGTCAAAAGCAACTTGAGAACATAAGACAGCAATGTACTTTGGTCAGAGATGGAGCCTAATCACCACCTCTGGAATATTGGCAGTCTTAGTAATTTGCATCTAGTCAACAGATATAAAAAGAGAAAGTGACCATGTGTGACTTTAGAGGCTAGCTATAAAGTGATAGGATGGCTTTGTCTTTCCTAGTTTGGATTATTCATGAGAGAGGAGTCAGATAACATGTTGTGAGGAGTTAGGGAGGCTCTTGTGAGGCTCCTGTGTGAGGAAGAATTAAGATTTACTGCCACATTTATAATTAACCAAACAATCTCTCCATCCCTAATCAAGCCTTCAGATGACTGCAATCTCCTCAGAAGATCAACTACTTCCTCTGCAGCTGAATTGCTGACCTATGGCAATGGTGAGCTGTGAATATTTATTTTTTTTAAGTCACCAGAATATTTAGGTACATTGAAATGCAGTTGAGTATATTAGTTCATAACTAATATAACAGTATGAAAAAGTTTGTCCTATCATTTAAAATGTTTTTATTGGAAGACCATTTTATTGGGGACTCTTACAACTCTTGTTACAATCCATACATTGATTACATCAGGCATGTTTGTACATATGTGTCTTCATTCTTTCTAGATATTTACTTTCTATTGAACCCTTTGTATCAGTTCCTCATTTTTCCCCTCTACTCCCACCCTCATACTCCCTTGGTAGATTATAGATTATTATTATTTTCATATCTTACACCGACCACAGTTTCCCTTCTCCTGTGTTTTCTGTTGTTCCTTCCCCTGGAGAGGGGTGTACGGTTATATGTCAATCATTGTGATCAATTCCCCCTTTCTCCCTTCATCTCCCTCCCTTTCTCTGGACCCTTCAATACCTGTGAACATACTCTGGTCTAGTTGGAAGTGAGAGGCATCACTGGGGTCATGGTGGTGAAGGTGTGGAAGCCTCAAGCAACTAGAGGAATTTTATGTTTCATTGAGGCTTTACTGCACCCTGGTTGACTCTTCTCTCCCCTGTGGCCCCTCTATGGGAGGATTGTTTCACTACCAACAGATAAGCTTTGGATTTCTACTCTATGCCCCCTCATCCTCAACAATATATTTTTGTTTGTTTGTTCTGTGTCTAATCCCTAATATCCAGTCCTAATGACTCCTCATGATCACATCCATGGTGTACTTCTTCCAGGTGGACTTGTTGCTTTGCTGATGAATGGCTGTTTGTTTAGCTTCAAGCTTTTAAGACCCCATACACTACAACTTTTATTAACTGGGCAGCATCCACATTCTTCACCACATTTGCTTATGCACTGTTACTCCAGGTAAACTAGAGAAACAAATTTCATAGACAAGCATATGGATATAAGGGAATGGTTTATATACAAAAGGAATGGAACATTGAGAAAGCATCCCAACCCAGTCCAGTAGAAAGTCATAAGTCTGATATTAACTCATATGTCTGATACCAGCCTATAATGTCTCCTTCCGACTCATGAAGTCACAGACCAGTGGGTGCAGAGTCCCAGCGTTGGCAGGGTTCCCCTCATGGCTCTTCGCTTCCAGAGCTCAGGGTCCATCAACAGCGTCCATTGGTGGCCGAAGCAATTCAGCGCTGGCAGTGGTGGCCTCTCCAACCTCAGAGGTCTGGCACCCTCAAGGCAAGGCCGTGTGCCCCCTCCTCTGGCTCCCTCAGCTCCTTGTCCCATCTGTAGTTTGTTGTCTCTGAGACTAACTCCCAATAACTGGGGAGATAGCTTAATCTCCATGAGGGAAATATCACGAGATTTCCCAGAAGTCTCAGGAGAAGCCATGAACACACAGAAGCCTGATTGACTACTCAATGACTATCTCCAGATTAACAGGCTAGACTCCACCCCTACATCTCAGTCATGAAATTAACATAAGCTCACGACTGCCACATGCACCTATTTTGTCTTTAGCGATTGTGCCAAGAGGGTGAGCATCTGGAAGTGTTGATTTGTTACAACAAAGTGTTCTTGTATTGAGGGAAGGGATGAGCAGAAGTCTGTGTTCCATCCACTACCACAGTGTATTGCCAAATAAATATAGGTGCATAGGCCAATACCTCTCTATTTTTGGATTAACATACTTAAATATGTATATACCTATGCATACAGCTCTATCCATTGCTTTGTTTCCTTGGTCATTCCTCTGTTTCCTTTTACCTTCCTCCTGCCCACCATCACTTACCCCCTATTTTCACATCTTAGAACTTCCTCTTAGCTAGTTTGCTGTTGCTCCAATGCCCTTTTGATCTCTATCTCCTCCTTGTTGTTGACTCTGCTTCCCTAGTTGTTCCCCTGTCTATGGCCCTGCCTGCTCCCCACACCCTGGGATGAATCCTACCTGATCATGGTGGATGATACGCTTGAAATACTTTTGCATTCTGTTGTCCAATATTCTCCTTAAGGATTTTTGCATCTATGCTGATTAGCAATATCCATCTTAGTTCCCTATTCCTGTGGAATCCTTGCCCTGTTTGGGTATCAGAGTTACACTAGCTTTGTACAAAGAGTTTCAGGGCTTACCATCTTTTTCTATGCTCTGGGATGCTTTGTGGAGGATCGGTGTTAGCTCTTCCTTGAATGTTTGCTAGAATTCTCTTGTGAAGCCATCTGGTCCATGGGCATTTTCCTTGGTAGCTTCTTGATAACCATAGCTATTTCTTGCTTTACTATGGGTTTGTTTAGGTTCTAGATCTCTATCTGAGATAGTCTAGGAAGGACTTGCTTTTCCAAGCATTTGTCCATATCTTCCACGTTGTTGAGTGCCTTAGAGTACAGATTTTCATAGTACTTTTTGATTATCCTTTTTATATAATTGGGTTTTCATGTGATTCTCCCTGTTTCTTACCTCCTCCTGGTTATTGCTGCTTGCTCTTTCCTTTCTTTGGTTAGGTTTGCCATTGGACTGTCAATTTTGTTGATCCTTTCAAAGATCCAGGTTTTTGCTGCATTAATCTTTTACATGTTTCATTTGTCTTCCTACTGGTTCTACTCTCCTCAGATTTTTATTATTTTTTGCTATTGGATGCGTCATTCTGTTGACTCTGTTCTAGGTGCTGGAGGTTTTGTGAGTTTATCGGTCATAAGTCTCTCTTCCTTTTTATATATGCACTTATTACTATCAAGCTACCACTGATAACTGCTTTTGCCATATCCTTTAAGTTTGGGCATGCTGTATTTTCATTTTAATAAGTTTCTATAAATTTTCTCAAGTACTCCCTATTCTGGCCCAGTAACCACTCATGTCACAGGAGTTCATTATCCATCCTCCAACTGTTTGCCCTTGTTTTCCTGGTCATCCTTTTATTGATCTCCTGCTTTATACCTTGGTTATCTGAGAAGGATATTTGACTGTTCTCTATGTGATTGAAATTACTCAGGCTCAACTTTTGTACCAGAATGTGGTCTATTTTTGAGTCTGAGCCATGCGTGGTTGAACAGAATGTGATTTTTCTTTTGCATTTGGATGGAAAGTTCGATATATGTCTATCCGACCCTGTTGCCTAATTATAATGTGTAGCTCTATGGTATCTTAGCTGAGCTTCCTTCACCAAAGATCTATCTTTCTCTGAAAGTGGTGTAGTAAGTCACCTACTATAATTGTTGATTATAAAGAAATCTGTGGTTTTTCATGTTTTGAATAGTTGGCTTGACAAATTTCTCAGGTCTCTCATTAGGTACATATATATTTATTAGGTTCACCAACTCCTGGTTAACCAATCCTTTGAGCATTATCTCATCCCCCTAATTATGTCTTTTTATGGTTTGAAGCTTCAGGTCAATTTTGCCTAAGATTAGAATTGCAACTACTGCTTTTATTAAGTTGCCATTTGCCTGGTACATTTTCTATCATTCTTTTATTCTTAGTTTATTCTTGTCTGTGAGTTTAAGTTGTGTCTCTTGCAGGCAACAGAGTGATGGATTATGTTTTTCAAACCAGTCTGCAAGCCATTTTATTTTAGTGTAGGAATTGAGACTGTTGACATTTAGAGTTGTTATCATGATCTGTGGATTGATTGCTGTTATTTCATGCCTTTTTTGTTTGGTGCTTTTCTATCTCCGTTCGTATCATTATGATGGGTCTTTGTGGAAGCTTCTTTATTGCTTTTTTCCCCATGCTATCTTGGTGATTATTAATTAGCTCGTTGGCTTCTAGTTGGAGTCGGACTATATGGTGTTCTCTGGCTTATGTTGATATTGGTCTTCTTGTCACAGTGAGTCAGCAGGATCTTCCGCAGGGTTGGGTATCTTATGGCATATTTTTTGAGTTATTTCTTATTCTGGAATATCCTTATATATCATTCTATATCAATATATAGTTTGGTAGGGTAGAGGAATCTTAGGGAGGCTTTTTTTTTTTCTTTCAGATTTTGGAAGGTGTTACTCCACCATCTCCTCCTCATCAAGGTTTCTCCACATAGGTCTGAGCATATTTTTACATGAATACTATTGTATGTGACTGTCTCCTTTCTTCTGTTGCTCTTAGAATTTTCCCATTTTCCTTGAAGCTTGGTAGTTTAACTATTATAAACCTTGGTGAGTTCTTCCTAGGGCTTCTTCTAACTGGTGTCCTCTCTCCATCTTTCCTGTATTACTCCAAAAAGTTTTCTGAAAAATTCTTTGTGACAGATCCCCATCTGATTCTCTTACTAGTGTTGTTAGCTTTGCTGTTGTGATTTGTCTTTTTTGATTTCTTGTAGGAGGTGATGCAGTATGCTGATACTTACATGGTGATTTTGTACAGCTGGGTACCGTATTTCTGGGAGAGCAAGAGACCCTGGGTTCTTTCTCTGTGTGACTGGCAACTATGTTTTCAAGGACTTCCTGTGGTCTACTATGGTGGTGGTCAGACTGCTGTGTAGTTAGGGGCTGCAGCAGCTCAGTGGTCATCAGTAATGGAAGGCCTCAGAGACTAGAGTGAAGCTAGTGGCTATACATATGCCCCTAGGCTGATTTGTTCTGGGCTCTCAGAGCCTGAATTTCAGCCTTTATTATTATTTTGTAGTTCTTATAGGTTCTTAATAGAGGTCAGTGGTGGGTGAGTCTCTGCTGCCACAGCAGGTGTTGAGTGAAGGTGGAAGCAACCTCATGGCCACTGGTGCAGGTGCAAGAGGAGAGCTGCCACAGGGTGATTTTGGGCACTGGTTGGGGCAACTGGGGAAGAACTCAGTATGAGTGGTGGGTAGCTCCAGGTACAGCACTAGGGCTGTAGGAGGCCAATGTTCTAGTGGTGGATTCGTTGGCATCTAAGCTGGTATGACTGGCATTGGCCAGGGAGCTCCCTGAGTCAGATTGCTTCAGGATCTAGATTAGATTTGGGGGAAGGATGCCCACCGGACCAGGGATGTACTCCCCACTGTGCTGCTATTGCAGTTCTGTAGGTGCCCAGGCAACTGCTATCTGCTCTGTCATAAAAGTGGTTTTCACCATGTTGCAGCATGTGGGGCATTGGGTGCCCAGGCAGGGACCATCTGCAATGCTGGGGGAGTTGCATGTACCTCACAGGCTGGGTTGGGCCTGGGCCCCTATTATCTTTGCTGGCAGACAAGTGGTTTATACTGCTGTATAGCCTGCAGGGCAGTGGACGACCAGACAGGGACAATCTGCTCCTTTGGAGGAAGTTGTGCATGCCTAATGAGCCAGGTTAGGCCTGGATAACTGCTTCCTCCACTGCTAGAGAAGTGGTTTGTGGCATGGTGCAGCCTGCAGGGTAGAATATCCAGAAAGGGACAGGCTGCATCTTTGGGGGAAGTTGTGCATGCCTAGTGGGCCGGTTAGGCCCTGGCAGCCACTGTCTCTGCTGCCAGAGAAGTGGCTTGTGCTGCAGTGCAATCCTCAGGGATGGGTGTCTAGGTAGGGATGATCTGTACCAAGGGGGGAAGTTGTGCACATCTCATTGGCCAGGTTGAGCTCAGGTAGCTACTATCTCTGCTGCTGAAGTGGCTTGTGGGGCGGGGCAGCCCCTGGGGTGGCTGGGGCCCAGGCAAGGATGATCTGCACTGCTGGGGGAACTTACACGCTCCTCATGAGCAAGGTTTGGTCCAGGCATCATTTTCTATTTTTCATAATAAGACATATAGATACACTGGATAAGCTACTTGCTCATAAACTAATACCTATGATTTCATATATTTTGCTTTACAGAAAACATTAGAATACTCTGAAAAAGATATGAGAATTTATTTGATAGACAGTGTTTTAATATGCCTTATTTGATTTTTTAAATTGTGTAACAAAATTATTTACATTAGTTTAAATAAATTAAAAGATAAGTTCTGATATGCCTTTACTATTGGATGTAAATTATTAAGTCTGTCAACACTTTAGAGGTGGTGATTAGACTCCACTTTTGAACATAGAACACTGTTGTATCATGCAATGTTGTCAGGTTGACTTTGACTTTATGTGACAGACTATTATTGCCTCGTAGGGTTTTCTAGATTGTGATCTTCAAGGAGAAGATATCTGATATTTCTCCTATGGAACAACTTGGGGGTTTGATTTGTCAAACGTTTAGTTAGTAGCCAAGAACTTAACTGTTTGTGACTCCAGGGCTTCTTTCAACCTAACTGTTGTGTACTGTCAAGTTAATTCTGAGTCATAATGGTCCATACGACAGGAGAGACAGACAGACAAATAGACAGGTAGATAGACAGAATGATAGTTGATGTACAGTATTGTTGCTTGGTAAGAGACATTAAGGTCTGAATTGAACTCGTTCAAGTGGTTCAGTGTTCAGCCAAACTATAGCATCAATGAGATATGCAACCTTCTTAGATAAAAAGGGCAACATTTTCCCAAGGACAAAGTTCAGACAGCTGAGAAAAAGGAGAAGGAATGAAAATAAGAAACAAAGGGAGAAATTTGCAAAAGTGATTATTACAATGAAGAGACTGAAAAGAATAAATGAAATATGTATGGATTATTTACTGTCAAGTTGATGACTTGCTCTTTCAACTTCACCCAACTTACAATAAAAGTTAAAAAAAAGAAAATGAGTTGATGTGTCAGCCACACATATTTCTACTCAGTTAAAGATTCTGAACAATAATTCCAAGTAATATAGAAGATAGCAAACCAACTGTGTTTGATGTAATTAGTAATTGATATTATATCTACACACCTGCATGTGCTTTTTTTCCCTGGGATATTCTATTAGGAGCTATTTGTTTGCTGTTATTTATATTATCTCCTCACAGGAAATATTCAATAATGCAAAGCAAACTTTGAATTATCTTCCCATTTACTTTGACCCTACCCTTCAGGGATAGTTGTCTTAATCCCTGTTTTTAGAGTTTGACTTACTAAGGAAATAATGTGCCTGAGGTGTAATATATAAGTCAATTAGGTCTCTACATTATCAATGAAAATTTTTAAAAAATTGAGCATCTCTGTTTTCATGAACTATACCTGCGTGGAAACCAGGCTTCTGCATTACCATATTTGTCATATACTAAAAAAGTGTTATTTGTTGAACTTTCACAACATTATCTTTTTTGGTACAGTACTTTGAGAATGGGTTACCATCTCAATTTTAGAGATGAGAAAAGAATCACAGAGGTTCTTTTGTACAAGGACATGTAGCTAAAAAGAAAAAGACTAGAGGTTTAATGAGAATTTTTCCTCTCAAAATTCTCAGACTTTTACTTTCCCTATCAGGATAATTATTTTTTATGAAAAAAAAATTTTGAGCCAAGAAGAACTACTTTCTAAAATGTGCTTATTCATTTTCAATGTCTGGAGATGCTTCATATATAGTCTATTGCTCAGCCACGGAATCCCATGGAGTCAGAAACACTCGCTGGCCTGACCGGGAGAAAGGCTCCAGGCACTCTGCGCCCCATTGACTTCCCGAGAGACCCAAGCAGCTCACGTCCCCTCTCTTCATTTCCATGTCCTTCATCTAGAAAATTAGGATGCTAATAAGTGCGGAGTTTCCTTGCAGAGTGACTGTAAGGGGTGATGGATAAAACTTTGTGTGAAAGTCTTTCGTAAGTTTGGCTGAAAACCCCAGTGTTTCAAATTTTCTTCTCCTTTGCTTAATAGTGCTCTGGCCCACATAATTTGGGGTTAAAATTAAAAAAAAAAGATTCCTATTATACTTAAAATGTGCTGCTTTCTTACAATTTTACCAATTGTGGAGCATGCCAATTGAATAGATATGTTAAAAGAGTACACGGTGTATTTAAACATCACCATCTTCAGGTAAAGTATTCAGATGATATTATAGCACTGCCTACTAGTGCTATTTTGTTGGTGTATTCACCTTATTAACACACTTGTTTAATAGGAGACAAGTTAACACGTACCTAGCCCATTGCTATGATAGCAAGATCCTTTGCTATAAACGCAAACTAACACGATCGTGGTCTCTTCGTAATTACTTCCAAGGCTTAGCTAGCTACCCTGGGGCCTCAGCATCTTTCAGCTAACCTGGTGGTGCTAAGAATACTAGGAACTTCCCCTGCTGATGAGCCGAGGGAGATCTTAATTGAAGTCAATGGAGCTCATCTGTGTTTGACACTAAAGGAAATATACGGGTGAGTTCTGCGGGGACTGTATACAGCTTCTCACTGCCATTTCAGTATTGAATTTTCCAAATTTTCAAGGAAACCACCAATGCCTAATAGAGAGTAATTGTCCAGGGTATTTTTTTTCTTTTAATATCTAAGAATTTCAAGGGGTGAATGGGCAAAAAGCTAACTAAGCATGAAGAGTCTTTGAAGCCTTCATCTTAAACTGTACTTTGTTTTTACCTTACCTTTGAAATGTGGCAAAAAGACTAAATTTGATATGATTGTGGCTGACGTGGGATTAGAGGACGTCCTCCGGATTTTTGTATTTCAGGGTCACTTTTAAAAATATAAAGAAATTTGACAACAGTTTGTCATTATAAAAAGATAAAAGAATAAAAGATAAAAGAATAAAAGGATAAAAGAATAAGCTACTGATTTTTAGTATTTACAGATTCTGAAGACTTTTGTATATCATATATACTCAAATATAAGCTGACCCACATATCGACATGTAATTGTACCATAAAAATTGCACTGAAATGTGCTGAAAAACTCAACTTATATATGAGTATATATAGTACTTTATTTGGCCAATAAATAGTTCATGAGGATTTATTGGGTTGCAGACATTGTGCTAGGAGCTGATGCTCACTTTACTCATCCTGATGAAACTGGTGTTCTAAAGGGGAAAACAGATATTAGACAATAGATAATAGATTGTTAACCAAATAAATATAAAACTAGGAGTTGTTGTAAGTGCTCTAAAGGAAAAGACTGGAGAGTCTTTTTAAGGATGAACACTCCAAAAAGATCGATTTTTTCAAAATTTCTTTTATTGGGGGCTCATACAATTCTTTTGCAATCCATACATTCATCCAATATGTCAAGCACACTTGTACGTTTGTTGCCATCATCATTTTCAAAACATTTGCTTTCTGCTTGAGGCCTTGATGTCAGCCCCTCATTTTCCTCTCCCTCCTCACCCTCCACCCCTCTCGAACACTTGAATATCTATGAATTATTATTATTTTGCTATTTCTTACACTGACTGATTTCTCCCTTCACCCACTTTTCTGTTGTCCAACCCCCAGGGAGGGAGCTATATGTCGATCATTGTGATAGATTTCCCCTTTCTCCCTCCACCTTGTCCTTGCCCTCCTGGTATCACTACTCTCATTATTGGTCCTGAGGGATTATTTGCCCAGGATTCCATGTGTTTCCAGCTCTTATCTGTATTAGTGTATAGTCTCTGGTCTACCTGGATTTGTAAGACAGAATTGGAATCATGGTACTGGGGGGTGGGGTGGGAAGGAAGCATTAAAGTGTTAGGGGAAAGTTGTATGTTTCATCTGGGCTACTGCTCACCCTAAGTGACTTGTCTCTTCCCTGAAACCCTTATGTAAGAGGAGGTCCAGTTGCCTGCAAATGGACTTTGGGTCCTAACTCTGCACCCGCACCACCCCCGACCCTCCCATCACAATGATATCATTTTTTTGTTCTTTGATGCCTGATACTTGATCCTATCGCCACCTCATGGTCACACAGGCCAGTGTGCTTCTTTCATGTGGAGTTTGTTGCTTCTCAGCTAGATGGCCACTTGTTTATCTCAAGTCTTTAAGGTGCTGTATCTTTTGATAGCAGGGCACTTGCATCTTTCTTCACCACATTTGCTTATGTATCCGCTTTGGCTTCAGTGATCATGTTGGAAAGTTGAGCATCATGGAATGCCAGATTAGTAGAACAGAGTGTTTTTGCATTGAAGGGTGTATTTCACTAGAGGCCCGATGCCCATGTATTACCTTAATGCTAAACCTATAAGTATATGTATAAAGCTCTGCAAATATATACCTATATTTACATATATGCATGGTGCATTTAGATGTTTACAAATGCCCTTTGTATCTTAGTTCTTTCCTCTATTTCCTTTTACCTTCTTCTTGTCCCACTATCCTGTTCAGCCTTCATCTGGATTTCAGTCATTCCTCTAGGTTACACTGTCCTTGATCAAGCCCTGCCTCTCCTTGCCCTCAATTTTAGATCACTTGTTCCCTTGTCCCTGGCTTTGTTAACACCCACTTCCTTTTCCCCCCTCCCCCTCCCCCAGGTCATACCAGAATCATTGGCCCCATTGCTTTCTTCTCCCAAGTGTTTATCCTGTCTATTTTATCTAGATAGACCTACAGAGATAATCATATGCACACACACACACAAAACAAGACAGTGCAAAAGAAAACAAAAATCCCAGCAACAAAATAAAAGAAAGAAAGTCTATAGATACTTCAAGGTCTGCTTGTTGACCCTTGAGGAGTGCTTTCCAGTCAAGTCTGATGGGATGCCATGGCCTAGCCCCATAGTCTGTTCTTGGTACTCCTGGGGACGTTATTCCTCTGCTCCACTTGATATTCCGTTGCATGCCTTAGTGTTTGGCCTCTATGTGGTGGAATCAAATTGGGAACAGTTCCTGTACATATCTCCAATGCTGTTCCCTAAAATGCTATGGGTCAGTGAGGGAAATGTGTCTCATCGTGGGGCTGGTCCTATGGTCCTCTCTGTGCATGGGCTGCTCTGAGCAGGAACATCATCCTCAGGGCTGGGTGAGCCAGGACATGCTCCATGTTCTCTCCTTCCCCCTTCATGTGCTCCTGTGTGCTCTGATCAGTCATGTCCCTCTCCTCGATCGCCTGAAGTGAATTCTTCTGTGGGGAGTGGGGGCTGTCCACATAATTAGGATTGTGATTGGGGCTGGCCCTTTAGACAGATTTTAAGAAGCACTATTTAATATGAACAAGGGAAATGAAAATAAATTTTCTATTCAAGGAAGCAGCATGTGTAAACAACCAAGGCTGGGAAAGAGTTCAGATAATGAAGGTCAATGACACTGGGATGTAGTGAATACGGGAAAGAACAGCAGGAGATGAAGAAGAAATATTTCATTACATATAATTGTCTTAAGTCATCTCACGCCCTTAGGTCTTGTCCTCTCTGTGTGTCCCATCACAGCATGTTTTGTTGATTTGGCATGCGCCAACTTACTGGAGGCTACCTCCTGTATATGGTGACACCTCACATCCCAATGGGGCAGAGTAGGACTGCCCCTCTGGGTTTCTGAGATTGTAAATCTTTCTCCTCAGGAAGTCCTGCTGGGTTCAAGTTGCTGACCCTGGGGTTAGCAGCCAGTGTGTATTCCACTAGAATCCAGATGACAGTGAGCTTGGTGTGCTGCTCCCATCTTGATTTTAACTCCCGCAATCATATATAGATGTTGTCCTCATTCTGTTTTATACCTTTCTGTCATCTTATTATGCAAATAAACCAATACAGGACGGAACAGGGCAGGGTAGTGGTTACTGCCATCCCCATGGGCAGAAGTTCAAAAGCACCAGCAGCTCCATGGGGGAAAGGAGGGACTTTCTTCTCCCACAGCAGTTTCAGCCTGAGGTGGTTGCTATGAGCCAGCATTGACTGAATGGCTGGGAGTGTGGTGAGTGCGCACGAATAGAAGAGTTAGGCACAGGAGGAAATGGGCTCAAAAAGAAAGTGGGGACAGCCATAATGACAAGAGTGATCTCTGAATTTGAGTTTAAGACCAAGCAAATGTTTTGTTGAACAAAATACTTGAAAGGAATGAATGCCTGGAGATTACCATTGACTAAATCAAGATTAAATTAATCTTTGTACATTAGTAAGATAAATACGGCTGCCTACCAAAGAATTATGTTAAGATCATTAAAATATAGTAATTTATTTATATGTGAGAGTCTCAAAAATTTGTGTTACACAAAAGAGTTTTTTTTACACAAAAACATGGAAGCACAAACCTCCCCCCACCTCCATATAGCTAGAATCTCTAGAATATAAATTCTCTGGGCATGCACGCACACACACACACACATGCACAAACACACACAACTGCAATAAAATCTCATGTGATTTTCCACGATCAACATTATTAAGGACAACAGAAGCATTATCTTATGAAAAAGATAAAACTCATTATTGTCAGCTGATTTCAAGTCATGGCGAAGCATGCAGAGCAGAACAGAGTGGAACTTCCCCGTTACAGAAGCCGGCTGCCTCACCTTTGCAAGGTTGGTAGGATTGACCTCTAACCTTCAAAGGAAGAGCCAATGCTCCTTAAATACAATAAGATAAGTAAAAACCTTAAGGTTGTAAATCAAATGGCAAATAGTCATATGCATTTTATATTTTAAAATTGCACATTTTTTGCCTTCTCTACAGAAAAGAGCTGGTCAGAGGAAACCAGCCACTAGCAACCAAAGGGCCCATAGGCCCAATTGTATTGTGATGCCATCTAAAGGGTGTAGTAAAGCCACAGAAGATAGGAGAGAGAGACTACATCAAGGAATCAGACATATTTTATGGTAGCATGCTCCCGGCAGCCACTCTTGATGGGCCACGTGGAGGCAGGAGAAGAGAGAGAGGGAGAAGAGGGCAAGTATTGTTTCCAATCCCAGCTTATCTATATTTAGGGTAAAGTGGCCAGACATCCTGCTTTCTAGCACATCCCGTGGCATTTTAAAAATAAAATAAATATAATACAATACTATTTTTGCATTCTATGAAAATTTTTGTTGCTCCATATAGATTAAATTTTTAATCAAGGACACTCCCCCCCAAGTCAATGGTGTCCCAATTGCCATTTAAAATCTGGTCAATTTAATCTAGGGGACTTTGTAAAGCCCCCTGATTATAGGCAACCACATGCATAACATGAAGGGGATGTACAATAGGCATACATGCAACAGGAAAGGGATGCAACAGGTAAGGGAGGTCATGCAATTGGAAGGGAAGGCATAGGGATAAACATGTGACATGATGGACCGGACCTAGATTCAAGATGGTAGCCCAACCTTGGTCCTCCTTGAGTCTCTGGGCTCTCGTTCAGGGAAACAATCCACCATACTCAGCAGGGAGTGGGCTCCACAAAGGGTGGGAAAGACATTAGGGTCTGCTTGCTCTAGATGGCTGAAACCATCAGGGAGATACATCTAAGCAGCTAACCTCCAAGTGTAAAGAGCTCGATCATGTGTTAGCAAATGGCATTTTAGTTTGGGCATATTATATGGAGGAACAACATCAGGAAAACCCTGTCTGTATTCCACATGAGCCTAGAATCAAAGAATCTTTCAATAGCAATAAACATGCCTAATATCCAGCTTGTAGTCTCTAAATGCCACCTTGAACATGCACATACAAGCATATTCCTAATGATTATTAGAGATAAATATTTGTTTTTAGGTTTGGTTCAACTGATATGTTTGATGCATTTGGAAAATTTTGCCATACTGGCAATCAAGAAAAGTTCTAGTACTGCTGAAATAATTTCAAAGGGGCTCAGAGATAAAGTGACCAAATTTTAAGTGGGACACCATTGATTGGGGGGAGGGAGGGCTCTTGATTAAAAATTTGGTCTATATGGAGCAACAAAAATGTTCATAGAATACAAAAATAGTATTGTAATATGTTTATTTAATTTTAAAACACCATGGATGTGGGACAAATTGTTAAAAAGTGGAACATCTGGTCACCTTACTCAGAGAGCAATTCCAAGAGTCTTTGAATGACCAAAAGGATGGGGTAAGTAGAGTTCCAATAAGCAGCAGAGGTCAGAGGACGGGAGGAGTGCAAGGTCAATAAAGAGAATATGCTTTCCAAGAATGTCCATAGACTCAATGAAGGCCACTAACACAAAGAAATGGCCCTTTCAAGTGATTGAAATAATACATTAGAAAACATCTGCAAAGTGATTATATTACATCATAAAAGTGCACTCAGGCCAATTTCTGTTGAACCACCACCAAGCATAACCTTGCCATCTTGACATATAATATCAGCCACTACAAGAAGGACTTGGGAACTTTCACTTAAAGACATTTTGCCTGAAATTCCTCATTGCTTTATGCTAGAAACAATTCAAACACAATTTCTAAGAGACTTGATTTTGCATGCAAATCCTACATTTGTAATTTCTAAGAAAAGGTGAGAGATTCTTCACTTAGAAAGTCAGTCTTGTTAGTGTCCTTATTCTCTAACTAGTATGACATTCATGTTACGTTGTCGTCAAGGTTTCGATCTCTTGACTTCTGTTTCTATGAGCATTGGTTGTGAATCCAAGCAAGCTGAAATCATTATAGTATTTAACATTGTAGCAGTATTCCTGTCTCCTGTGAGGGAAGCAATAATTCCAGCCCTGCATAATTACTCCAATATCTGTTCACTTTCAAATATCTTTTTTGGAATCCATCTAATTGCAATTTAAAGTGATTTCACCTATAAAAAGGAGCTATTCCTGTGGTTTAGATGAAATGTATACTTAAAAGACTCAGAAGTATTAATTTGAATTCTAACACTGTCCTTTGCTAATTGTGACATTGGGCAAATTATTCTTGAGCAATCAATTGCATTTTCAAAAGACAAGCCTTATTTCCAAGTTTGTAATCAAATATAATAAAACTTTTTTCACCAAGCTGCTTTAAAAACTATATAAAATAATATGTCAAAGAGTTTGAAAATGGAAAAACTTCATATATATTTGTTGATCCAAGCTCTGTCAGTAACCAGGCTCAAGAGGTTAAGGAAGGTTAGATGCTTTCCCAGGGGTCCTCAAACTACCCCCCGCAGATCACATGCGACCCACTGACAACATTTATCCATCCACTGGGTGTTTTTGTTGCCACTGCTGTCCTGCTTAGCAGCATATTCATCCTGGGCCCGCAGTGAATTTGTTCATAGTTTTTGGTTTGTTTTTGTTTAATGGTCTGAGGGACAGTGAACTGGCCCCCTGTTTAAAAAATTTGAGGATCCCTGCTAGACTCTATTGTAATTCTAGTTTCTGCATTGAAGAGGGAAAGAGGAAGCCATGTGATTTTTCCAACATTGCACAGCTTCCACTTTACAATGGGTTTTGTGCCACTTGACAAAAAAAGGTTGAGTCTAATGGGCCACTAAACTGACTCTATTGGCTTCCCTACGCCCTTCTTAAACTTTTAAATTGTTTTTGTAATTTCTTAAGTAGGTCAGTATATGTAATTGTTATTATATTCAATTGCTATTACATAAAGAGCTGATAAGGAAAGTAAAATTAATTTTTTGGGGGGGCATCAATGCCCTTTGGTGGTGGGAGTAGGAGGCCCAGCCTTGTTGCTGGATTTGAACCTCCAGCCCAGTGGGCCGCAGTCCCGCACACAACCACTATGCCACCGGGGCTCAGCCCCTAAAATGAGTTCTATGATTATAAAGACTACTCTCTCAGTGTTAATAAAATTCAGGCTACGTATAAATATTCTAAGATATGTGTATGTGTTTACATGGATGGATGGATCAATAGGCAATTTAATAATGTATATAACTGACCAAATTGCCATCTTGTTCTGTGTGGCAGACATGGCTAGGGAATGGCAATAGTTAATTTTCTTTATACATACAGGATTAAAGTTTTCAGGCCAATTCTGATCAACACAATGCTGCTGTAGGGTGGAGGTAAGGAAAGAGTTTTTAAGACTCCTTAACTTCTCCTTATCCCCTTTGTGGACAAGTCTCCCTAATCTAGGGGGCAGAACCTAGATTAGAGTTACAGGATGGAGGTCATAGGCCCAAGAGAACTGTCTAGACACAATGAACTTTTCATGAACAAGAAATAAATTTTTTGTTTTTGTTTTTGGGCATCACTGCTCTCCGGCGGTGGGAGTAGGAGGCCCAACCCCTCTGCTGAAATTGAACCTCCGTCCCAGTGGGCTTCAGTCCTGTGCACAGCCACTATGCCGCTGGGGCTCGAACAAGAAATAAATTTAAGTTACATCAAAACCACAAAGATTTTGGAGGTGGTTTTCACTGCAACATAATCAATGTACATGATTGATTAATAACATATGTAATTTACTAAAATGAAATTTGATGTAATTTAATGAAAATTATTGTAATTTAAAGGTACATAATACACATATATATACATGACAACTGTTCTTTCTTATCAGAAAGTCAAGTTGTTTAATATAAGTAGAATTAGTATTACTGTTCTTGTTCACAATATAGTCAACATAGTATCTATGTTGCATGTTTGATTAATTAATATTAAACTTTATTATTCATGTATTTCTTAATAGATCATTATGGAATAAATTCATTAATATTGAATTATGCTAGCTTATGTTTAAACTATCAGCTTTACATAGTTTCTACTTACCAGAAGACTGTATGATTCTTACTCTATTTTTTCATTTGCTACATAAAAATATCAATGTGTTACCACTTTAATTTTCATATTATTGCGCGGGACTGCGCCCCACTGGGATGGAAGTTCGATTCCAGCTCCATGGAGCAAAGGCTGGGCCTCCTACTCCCACCACCAGAGGGCAGTGATGCCAAAAAAAAAAAATTTTCATATTATTAATTGCAAGGGAGGTTTAATATTAAAAAGTAGTTTTTACACTTTTGTGTATATTATTAGTGAGCATTTTTCAATAATCTTAAACCAAATGTTGCTTCTTTGATTTGCAAAATCTTTATGCTAAGACAATTAATCTTTTGTTTAATAAAAATGATAATATTTTTATCAACCTAGTTTTTTGCCTTCATACATTTATGGCCTGTGTTTTGGTGAGTTTGATTAGATCACTCAAATATTAGCTCACTAGAATAGATTTTTTATTTTTTTAAGTAAAAAAGTATTACTATTGGGAATTACTGTTCATACCCAAGTAAAATGATCAGTAGATGAATGCAGACATGCTCTTTCAGTAATACACTTACCTTAATCTCTTAATTGAGATGAAGTATTGAAAATTGCACTGGTGAGAAAAAGGCCAGGAAAGTTAATCTAAGATTTTTTCCATCACAATGTGCCTGCTCATTTATTGATGGCAACAAGGACTACCCCAGGAGAATTTTATTTCGAAACTGTACCCCATCAATTCTATATCCTTGATCTTGTTCTGTGGGCTTCTTTTTGTTCTCTAAAGTTAAAGGATATTTAAAAGAAGCATGACTTGATTCATTCAAGGATTCCTTCAAAACTGTCACTTTGGCATAGTGTAAATTGAAGAGTGTGAATTTCTTTGAGGAAGTTTAGGGAGACAGAAACATCAGTTTCAAGTATTCAGCCCCAGAGGGAGAATATTGAAAAATAATAGCTTCACATTTTGATTTTTTATTAATAAAAATACCTACTATTTTGTAACAATGTTTTTTTATTTACCTTGTAGGTATATACACAATAGCTGTATACTATACTTTAGATTTCAAACATTACTTCAATTAATGAAATAGCCACTCTACAGTAAAATATAAAACAGTTTTTATAAATACTACTTAAGTCTTGACAATTACATACATTTATGACACCGAGCTCAAAAATGAAAAGTAGAATGAGAATACTCCAAATAGAAAACTGATGAGGTATCATGCTACAATGGATCCTAACTTCTCTATTCAGAAAAGCCTTTTATTCTTCTTAGTGGCATATACTGTTGTGTCTTCTATGATTATTTCTATACCTTTATATTCAATTAAGAAATATCTATAGATCATTTTTCATGTAACAGAGTCTGGTAAACAAGGCTGTCATTTAAAATTGTGTCTAAAATTATGATAAAAATACTGTTTAAAAACTACCTTGAAATTTTTCATATTAATCTTAAAAATAAATAAACATGTACCAACTGCTTTGTAGTAAAATGGAACTTGGTAATCATGGAAATTGGTAAAGTTTACAATTTATATATGTATATATATTACAGTTAGCATAATTTCTTCTGTAGATCTTTCTGTACATACCAATTTAAATATCGATATGTAAATACATACAGCCCGTATTTTAGGGAAAAGTTCAAGGTCTCTAATATAATATTAAGAAAGCCTGTTCTGCCCTCATGAATGGATCACTGAGGACGAGGGTGCTCCAGCAAAGTGTGGGGAAGAAAGCAGATGGGCCACGGTGTCCTGTGGATTAGTGTTTGGAGTCTTAAAGGCTGTATTCAAACAAGCAGCTATCAAAGCAAGGAGTCAAAGTAACTCCCTATGGAAGAAGCACATCAGACTGTGTGATCTAAAGATGACAAAACAAAATCCGAATATAATGAAGGGAAAAGTACCAAAGCTTAAATTGTGAACACCCAAATTGTAGAAGACTTTGGAGAATTGTGGGAACCCAGAACCCTCTGCAGAGCATTTAGCCAGATTAAGCCTCTGGCAGATACCCTCTGGCCACAGGTGAGGGACTTGAATAACTTTCTAATAAACACAGATTCTTGTAAACTTCATGATGGTGGATCAAACCAGGGGTTAATATGGTATTTAGTCTGTTGATTTCCCTCTTGACCCAACCAGAGTTTGCGCTAGGCTCCAGTATTTCTCACTTGTTCTATGACAGTAATTTCTTCTCTTCTCTCTTTTTAAAAATACTGCTGTGATCTTTTCTTTCTTACTCTTTATTTTATATTATTATTACTATTTTATTATTTCCATTTAATTTTTTAATTGCTTCTGTTGGGTTTCATTTGTGAAGCCCAGATTGAGTGGATGCACACAGACAATAGGTGGTGCATGGTTTAACAGGCGTGGGCAGGTGGAGATGAGGAGGAGGTAGGGAGTTAAGAGGATTGCGGGAAAAAAACAATGAATGCGGAAGGGCAGAGGGAGATCTAGAACCAATTGTGATAATGCATATCCAATTCATTAAAAAAAATTATTTAACCATTAAAATGTATGATATATGAATACTCTAACAAGAAATCTACTAAAAAATAAGGAAACCAAACGTGACCAACAGTATCAGTGGTGGAGGGGAAAGAAATGTCAACCAAGTCTGCATGGAATAAGCACTTCAACATCTGTGACCCAAGAATTCCAAATAATTTAATTTGAAGCTGAAGGAGGAAAGAATATCAGAGCCCAAATGGGGAGATTCTGGTTTGCAGAAGACTATGGATGGCAGTGGGAGCTCAGATACATCTGTGAGATCTCTACAGGAAAGAAGCCTCCAGTAAATTCTCTCGATACACAATGAAGGGACAATAATAAACTGATCAGAAAACAGAGTCCATTCGAGTGATGACTATAGGAGATCAACATGTTAAACTGGACTTGAACAGTTGAAACCTTGTCCATTTCTCCCCTTACACACATTGGGCCTCAAATGATTTTCAACATTTCCTGTTCCTTTTTCTTCATATTGGCATTTATCTCTGGTCTCTTTTGTTACTGAGGGTAGCTCTCTTAAATTTTTGTTATGTTTTTCCGGGTTTCTTTTGAAGGGGGGAAGGGGATATGAAACCAAGGACTGGTGAACCTATGGAGACAGTAAGAAGAAAAAGAGTTTCAAGAGTGTAGAATGCAGAAAGGTGCAGGCTACATGGAAGATGACATCAAGGAGTTCAAGAAGAAACCATATGTTTTGAAATTGATTTTGGTAGCAATACTACTTGCTGTGATTAAACCGTGGAATGATGTGCTATCTATATTACCTCCCAATAAGATTCTGGAAAAGAAATAAAAGAACATCACAGATGAAAAAAGTAAAAAGGTCAGTAGAAGGGTATCAAATTCTATCTTTAGAGCCCAGAAAAAAAGTTGAGCAACTGGTATTTTTTAAGGTATTATTTGTCTTAGGGTTTCTGCTAAGAATGAGACAAGAATTTCATTTTGAATAAATGGTTTGGCAATTAATTTGAAAATATAGAAAATACATAAGATTTTTTAGAAACAAAGGATAGCTTATTTAAAACATAAAGAAAAATAGAAATAGTGATTGGATCTGTAATCGCCAAAGGAAATGTAACTGTATTTATAAGTACTGTTTATAAATAACCTACTTTCCTTCCTCAAAAGAAAAATATTGGAGATTTAAAGTTAAAATTGAATTATTATTTAGAGACAATTTAATTGCCTGCATGGGAAAACACATTGACTGTACAAAAGATTTATTCTCGCATCAGTGTAAATAGAAAAATATATAATTTAAGAAAGTATGCAAGCTATGTCTAGAAATAGATATTTTAAAAATTATGAAATAAGTTTAGGAATATATTTACAGATTTATGTTGGAGCACATTGAAGAGGCCCTATGGAAGTATAGGGACAGTTGTAAGGATGATGCAGGACAGAGGGATGATTCTTTCTGTCACGAAGGGTCAGGGCGGACTCCATGGCCCCTAGCCACGAAAACATGGATGTGAACAAGTACAGCAGATTCATGGAGAAGAAGAGTTTCCATGATAAAAATGGCATTTATTTCATAAACCAGGAAAATTAAAGTCCATATGGAAGCAGATGACATGAAAATGTTTCCTGTTCATTCATCCTTCTTGGGGTCCACTTGAAAGATTTTTATACAACACCAGGAGGAATGTTGTGAAAGGCAACTGCTGTTAAAATTTTAAAAAAGATCATGTTTTTAGAAAATGATCTTTATACAGGATTTAAGTTTCTGGGTGATAAAAATATAAATACCGGACTACTAGCTGGAAGTTTGGTGGTTCACACGTTGGCCGAGGCACCTCTGTAGACTGATCTGGTGTCCTGCGTTTGAAAATCGTAGTCTTGAAAACCCTTTAGATCAGTGGCACTCCACACACAGTGGCTGCCCGTAAGTTGGAATTGAGTGGAAGGCCACTTAGAAAGCCAATGAAGGAAATGATTGAGAGGTTTTTCAGAAATAAAAACGTGTACTCCTGTACAGTAACATACTTTTTAGCAGCAAAAAATGAGTTGAGTGGAATTTTATGTTTCAATGTGAACATTCTTATAAACATAAGATTTCTATTTTAAATTTATTAAGTATATATATTAATTTAGATTTTATTTTATTGGGGGCTCTTACCACAATCCATACATATCTCCATTTTGTCAAACACATCTGTACATATGTTGTCATCATCTTTTTCAGAACATTTTTTCCACTTCAGCCCCTAGCATCAGCTCCTTATTTTTCCCATCCCGTCTCCACCCCTCATCCCTCTCCCATGCTTCCTTGATAATTTATAAATTGGTATATTTTACTGCTATACTAACTACTGTCTGATTACACCCACTTTTATACATCTCCCTGGGACGGGAACCATTTGTCAATCAGTGTGATCATTTCCCCCTTAGTTCCCCCCACCCCCGCCGCCACCACAACCCTTACACTCCTTGTATCGATTTTTCCCTTAATAGTTTTGAGGTGTTTAACTGTTCTGGATCCCTTGTGTTCCAAGTTCTTATCTGCAGTAATATACATGTTCTGATCTAGTCATATTGGTAAGACAGAATTTGGACCATGGAGTTAGGGCTGGGGTGGGAGGGAAGCTTGATTTTAAAAGGTTAATTTGCATAAAATATAGATGGAATGAAATGACTATAGAAAGCCAAAAGTATACATGCATTTATGTATGCATGAGGGCAAGTCAAAATTTAATGCAACCAGTATTACATCCTATTTGTTCATGCATAACTGAGTTTACTCTAAACAAAACTTGTTTAGATATGTCTCTGCTATGAGGAGGTGGCTACAGGCAATTTCTCTCATTAAAGCACTTCTCTTAATCTTGTTCACATTACTTCAAATAAGTGATCTAATCAGAGCAGTGTCTTTCAAGGAGATGCTCTAGGGTCAGTTAAATTCAAGGTAATGAAATCAACTCAGAAGAATGTGGCAACTTTGGAGAAAGGATTTCAAAGAGATACTCTTGCTAGATTTTTCTAGAAGAACACAAGACCATCATGGGGCCACATAATCATTACGGGGACTTATTAAGGAAAGATCGTAAGAAAATTAAAAACTGCACTGCTGAGAAAATGAGAAGGAAAGTTATTTTATCTGCTTAGTCTTTGGGGGTTTTAAGGGCTGATCCAATGTTCAGCCTTGATATTACCCTTCAAACTTCTTTCTGTTTCCCAAACCCAAAGAATATCTAAAAGGAATATGATTTGAGTTCCTCAGGGGTGCCCAAGCTGCCATCTGGTGGAAATCAAAGAATATAGAATTCTTTGGGGAAGGGGTAGAGAGTGGAAACATTACAACCAGAACTCTATAGACGACGCTGGAGGGTATGTCAGGAAGCCATAAGCTTCAAATTTTGATATGTTTCATTAATACAGATTACTGTGATTTTTCAGCAATACTTTTGACACACACACACACACAAGCTCAGATGGAGCGTATGAATGATGATAATATTAAATATACGGGTAACAGTTGTTTTCAGTGTTGACAGGTGGTGAAAACAAAATGTGATATATTTTAGTACTAAAAATGATTACCAACACAATAACAATACAAGTTTGAGTCTATTTTAGCTCAGTGGGCTACCTCGTGTTCTCTATATCTGTTAAACAAAAGACCTTTTGTGAGGTATTCCTTTCATATTAAAATAGATCCTTCTCTGCATTCTATGCATATAGTAAGCTTCATAATTTTACCATCTTTGATTTCTATTTCTCAAGCAAGAACAAGCAAAAATCTCCCTGAACCCCAAAGGGCAATTCGCCTTCAAGTTTGGAAATGATCACTGTATTTTCTGCACCATGCAGTGAATAAACCAATAAGATGTTCTTTTCATCCTAATAAGTCAAAAGAAAATAATTATAAAGAAATAAAACCGCTCTTCATTCTCTTTATTTTCTGCCATTGGTTCCCCCCTCTACTAATAACAGAAAGAAACAAAGGATGATTTTAGAAAATTGCATACTAGCTGAGATATTAACAAATGAAATAGAAGAGAGCATTAAAAAGCATAGATAGGCATCACTGAAGTAGGAGGCTGAAACTTTTTTTTTTTTGGTTATCCGTCAACTATTTAAAAGTTACCCCTAAGGGGAAATCCACACTCATTCCCTTTTCTTGTCCTAATTAATATTTCCTGAATGTTTTCTTTCCACCACATTTTGAATTTTAATACTACACTAAAAATAATGCAAAAATAACTTGATGAAGCCAAAGATTGCATTTAATCCTAATGTGTGCTAATTGGCTTTATTAAAAATTAGCATTTCTGAATTTCTAATTCTATTTCTAATTTATGAACTGTCATTCATGTTCTCGTGTATCACATTGTAATTAAATTTACATGGGAGTAAATTTTATTTGTCTCTGTTGCTGAAACACTAAAGATTTGTGTGCACAATAAATAGAGGATCTTTCTGTATTTGTGTGTTGACAATAAAATATCATTAATTCTAAACATGGCAACAACAGTACACATGCTGCAGTTGTAATTACCATTGCTTAGTAACAGCAAGTCTCTGAATGACAATGGGAATTAACTGAATAATTATTACATGTTTCTGCTTGCAAGATTTTCTCAATGTTGTTCTGATCCCTAGATAGAAATTGCCAGTTTAAGTGAAGACATTTGAGCCAAGTACTGATTCTGCTTCATAAACCATCAATGCAATCAGTCTAAGACCAACAACAGCCCATGATTAATAACATAATTATATCATTCCTTCTATGCCAATACATTAGAACCTGCATGCAAAGCATTCAGGAAAACTGTTTACAAGCCTAAATTTCTCTAGCGAAATCAAACACTGGGGCGGTAGGGGAATGCAAAGTCCATTCTCTGGTTTAATGAGAAATGCACCACATTCAAATACTCACTACTGCCTGCTTTTCTGTCTGTTTAATATTATACCTAAGTTATCTTTCATGTTCAGTGGTTTGAAACCATCAGAAGCTCTGTGAGAGTCTAGGCTAATTACTCTCATAAACAGTATGGTCTCAGATTCCTACAGGGGGTCAACTTTATGAATTAACATTGCGTCAGCATCTATGAGTTTGGAGCAATGTTCCCAACCTCGTCCACCTGTGTTATATCGTTAAAAGTTGCCTTGTAGCTGATTCTCACACCTGGTGATCCTATGTATACATAGGAACTTCCCCATCAGGTTTTCAAGGCTATGGTTTTAGAAGCATGTCATAGGTCTGTCCTTTAAGGCATGGGTTGATGCGTTCAAATGGCCAGCATTTCAAGCAGTTGCTCAGCACTTAACTCTTTGTATTATCCAAGCCCAACCCAAACCCATTACCATCCAGATGGCCTGATCCAGAGCATTCCTGTGGGACAGGGCAGAACTTCCCCAAAGGGTCACAAAGGCTTTACAACTTCCTGGAAGAAGACACTCACATCTGTCATGTGCAGAAATGCTCAGGGTTCAAATGACTGACTTTTTATTTAGCAGCTACATTTTTCAACTACTGAATTACCAAGCCTCACCTGTGCTGCTCATGGACTTAATATTTCTGTAAGGTGGTATGATATGATTTGTTAAAAGACTACAATTTCTCATCTGAATGTCTTTGTAATGTTTGTCAAAAAATCCAGTTTATTGTACATTTATGGGTCTATTCCTCATCTGTCTATTCTGATCCATCTGTCCATGTGTCTAACTCTCCAAGAATATCACACTGCCCTGATGACTACAATTGTAACCTTACTGCGAATAAGGCAGAAATTAAATAAAAAGGAAGAAAAATATTTAAATGTTCTGATCAGTTACTGGTAATGTCATATCTATTAATGTAATTTAGTGTAAAAAACCTCTTATAAAATAAGTTTATTATTATTCATATAATTTAAGAGAAACTATATTTAAGAAATTTGCAACTCTATCAATATTGTCCTATAATTAAATTTGTGTTCAGCAAAAAAAATAAATTTATGTTCAGCATTACTAATAATTATTGTATGATATGGAGGATCATGTGGTGGCATATAACACAATGACTTACTGACTTGCATGGAACCAACCTTACTGATATCATTGGTGATATTTTACACAAATGTCTTCCAAATCCAATGGATTGAGGAGTTCTTCCCCTACTCTTTTTGGTTTGACTTTATCCTTGCTATAAATCTGTGGTTCTCTGTATAAAGTTTCTAAATAGAATTGAGAGTAGCCCATATCTGATTTCAACTTTTTCAGTGCTTTTACGTATTTTGAAGCTCAGCTGTTTTGTTCTCAATCTTTTGAAGCTTCATGTATGCTTGGCATATTGCCACTATGTCATTTTGTAATATTTCTATCTAACTTCTTTTCATCATCTGATATTAATGTAGTCATTCACTGCTGACATTTGATTAGTATTTGCCTGATATATCTTGTTCATCTTTTTTTTAAAGCGCTTGAATCATGATTTGTATTGTACCCTGACTCTCCTACAAGTGTTTCTCTACAATGTTTGATATTTGAAGTTAAAATAGCCCTAAAACCAGCTTATCTAATTTTAAGACATAATTTTATTGTGTCTTTGGTAGAAGCAAGCACAGCAAAAATAGGTTCTTTAACAATCTCAGTACATATTACTCAGAAGCTTTGGTTACATTATCTACATTGCATTAACTTTCTAATTGCATCGGCAATTTATTCTAATTGTGGTATACCATTAATCTAGTTTAAAGTTGCTCAGCCTCATCTATGATTTAGAGTATCTGTTGATCACTGGATCTTATGGCAAATGGATTTTAAAAGAGCACATTATTCACATATATTATTCACTCCCTTCTGAGCTGAGCATCAATTTACCTAAAGCATGCCTTGAAGGGATAGTGTCTGGTTCAACATCTAAAGAATGTCTCAGAGAAGTTGCCTTGAGGTTGCCTCTTTACAAGTCTCAGTAAACTGGTTGTTGGTATTGTTAGGTGTGGTGATGTCAGTTCTGACTCATATCGACCCTATGTGCAACAGAACAAAGCATGGCTCAGGGTTGCACTGTCTGCACACATATTCTTATGTTTGAGTCCATTGCTGCAACCACTATGTCAATCCATCTGTGGAGTGTCTTCCTTATCTTCATTGCCTCTCTAATTTACCAGCATGATGTCTTGACAACACGTCCAAAGTACGTGAGATATAGTCTCACTATTCTTGCCTCAAAGAAGCATTTCGGCTGCACTTCCTCTAGGAAAGATTTGTTTGTTCTTTTAGCAATCAATGGTACTTTCAATAATCTTTATAAGCACCGTAACTGAAATTAATTGATTCTCCTTTGATCTTTCTTATTCAATATCCAAATTTCACATATATATGAGGCAATTGGAAATGTCACAATATGCTTCAAGTATGAATTGGGAAAATTGGAAGTCCTCAAAAGTGAAAGGAATATATAAAGATCCATATTCTAGCTATTGGTGAGTTGGATTGGACTAGTATTCAACACTTTGCATCAGAGAGTCATATTTGCTATACTGAAAATAACACAGTCATGAGGAATGGTGTGGCATTCATGTCAAAAAGGGCATTGCAAAGTCAACCATGCAGTGCAATGCAGTGTGTGATAGGATTATATCTATCCCCCTACAAAGAGATATAATTCAAATTTATGAACTAACCACTAAAGCTAGAAATGAAGAAACAGAATAATTCTACCATCATTCTGATATTGGTGAAACATGCAATCAAGATGTGCTTGCAATTATTGGCAGTTGAAATGCAAATGTTGCAAACATAGAGGAAGGAACAGTATTTGGAAAATATGGCCTTGGTAATAGAAGCAAAGCCTCACAAATACCTTTTCAACAACACTAATGACAACTATACATGTGGAATTCTCCAGCTGGAATATATAGAAACTAAATCGAATACATCTTAAGGTAATCTTAAGTGATTTTTATAACAATTGTCGGTAGAGAAGATACAATAACTTAATACCAGCAGCAAAAATCAAGGCAGGGCTGATATGGAACAGACTATTAATTGTTCATCTCTAAGTTCAGACTAAAGGGGAATAAAACTAAAATAAGACTTTAAGAACCAAAATATGACTCTGAGTATATTCCACCAACATATTTTTGAACACCTCAAGCATAGATTTGGCACATTGAACATTAATGACAGAAGATTTGCTGAGCTGTGGGATGGCTGTAAAAATATGATACATGAGGCTGAGTTCCGGTGGGGTAGTGGTTTCTCATGGGACTGCGGCCCACTGGGATGGAGGTTCAATTCCAGCAGTGGCTCCACAGGAGCAAGAGCTGGGCCTCCAACTCCCACCACCAGAGGGCAGTGATGCCCAAACAACAACAACAACAACAATAGCAACAACAACAACAACAACAAAAACAACAACATTTTTAAAAAAAGAATATGATACACGAAGAAAGCTGCAGGTCATTAAAAAGACAGGAAAGAAATGAAAGTTCAAAGTGAATGTCAAAAGGGACTGTAAACCTTGTTCTTAATCATAGAGTAGGTAAGGCAAAGGGAAGGAATGAAGTCAAAGAGCTGAACAGGAAATGTCAAAGGGCAGCTCAAGACAACAAAGTAAGATATTATAATGAAATGTACAAACTGTATATATATATATATTATATAATATGTGGATATACAAAATACAAATAACTAGACTTAGAAAATCTAAAGAAAGAGCAAACTCAACATATTGTGAAAGGTAAAAAGCTCAAGAAAAAATTCAAGGAAGCATCAAGGGATGAGGAAAAGAATACACAGAGCCAGTGTATGAGAAAGAACTAGTCAACATTCAACCATTTCAAGGAAAAAGTGACCCCACAGAATGTAAAAGTTGTCGAACAGCATCATTGATATTGCATTCAAGGAAAAATTTGCTGACACTTATGCAAGAACAAATGCAGTGAATCACTGACAGAGGTTAGACCAAATTCAGAATAGAGCATGGAACAAGTGATGTCATAGCTTATACCAGATGGAACTTGGCTGAAAGCAGAGAATTCCAGAAAGTTTTTTGTTGGCATTTTATTGGCTAGACCAACACATTTGTCTGTGTGAATCATAGCAAATTCCGAGCAGAAAGGAAATTCCATAACACTTAATTGTGCTCATGCTGAAATGATACATGGATCAAGAGGCAGTTGTGGGAAAAGAATAAGAGAATATGGCATGGTTTAAAAATCAAGAAAGGTGTATTTCAGAATTGCATTCTCTCACCATGCTATTTCAAAGTATGCTCAGCAAATAATCAGAGAAACTGAATTATATAAAGAAGAAAGTGGCAACAGGAGTGGAAGAAGTTATATTAACAACCTGCAATACACAGAAGGCTTCCTGAAGAGTGAGGACTTGAAGCAATTGTCAATAAAGAAATGTAAATAAAAAAATCCAACTCCTCTCAACCAAGCCTTCATTACAAATGAAGAAAAGATTGAAGTTGTTGAAGATTTTGTCTTGCTTAAATCCACAATTAATGCTCAAGGAAGCAGTAGTCAAGAGTTTAAATGATGCTTTGCTTCGCACAAACTGCTGCACAAGAAATCTTGAAAAGCCTTGAAAAGCAAGGATGTCACATTGAGCACTAAGATGTATCTAGTGGATCTGATGAGTTCATTTTCTCTTTTGAAATTTGAAATATTGTTCTTTATCTTTCTTTTTTAATCATTTTACTGGGGACTCAACGTAACTAGTATCACAATCTATATATACATCCATTGTATACAAAGCACATTTGCACATTTGTTGCCATCATCCTTCTCAAACGTTTTTTCTTCTAATTAAGCCCTTGGTGTGAGCTTCTCTTTTTCCCATTCCTATCCTGCTCCCTATGAACCCTTGATAATATATAAATTATTATTTTTCATACTGTACACTGTCTGATATCGTCTTTCACCCACTTCCCTCTTGCGATACCCCAGGGAGAAGGTCATATGTAAATCCTTTTAATCAGTTCCCCCTTTATACGCCACCTTCCTACCACCCTACTGGTATCGCCCTTATCATCACAGGTCCTAAAGGGATCATCTGTGTGTTAGGCCAGGTAGACTAGAGAAACAAATACATAAACTCGCATATGGATATAGGGGAATGGTTTATATAAAAAAGGAATGGAACATTGAGAAAGCATCCCAACCCAGCCCAGTACAAAGTTATAAGTCCGATATTAACTCTTATGTCTGATACCAGACTATAATGTCTCCTTCCAACTCACGAAGTCACAGACCAGTGGGTGCAGAGTCCTGGTGCTGGCAGGGGTTCCCTCATGGTTCTTCGTTTGCAGGGTTCATCAATAGCAACTCAGCACTGGCAGGGATCTCCAAGTGGCTTCTCCAGCTTCAGAGGTCTGTTTCCATTAAGGTGAGGCCGTGGGGCTTCTCCTCCAGCTCCTTCAGCTCCTCAGATGGTGCCATCTTGTCTTGTCTGCAATTCATCTCTCTGAGACTAACTCCCAACAACTGGGGATATAGCTGCTCATTTCATGAGAGAAATATCGTGAGATTTCTCAGACATCTTAGGAGATGCCATGCCCACATGGAGGCCTCATTGAGTACTCAATGGCTATCTCCAGATTAACAGGCTAGACTTCACCCCTACATCTCAATCATGAAACTAACATAAGCACGTGACCACCACGATTTGTCCTGGGTTTCCCATTCCTATCTGTATCAGTGTACATCCTCTGATATAATTGGATTTTTAAAATAGAATTAGGATCATGATAGTGGGATTAGTCCATTTTAGTTGCCAACCCACAGGTTAGAGCAGTGGTTCTCAATCTGTGGGTCACGAGCCCTTTGGAGTTGAAACAATCCTTTCACAGGGATCGCCTGATTCATAACAGTAGCAATATTGCAGTTATGAAGTAGCAACAGAAATAATTACATGGTTGGGGAGGGGCAGTCACTATATTAAAGGATCTCAGCATTAGTAAGCTTGAGAACAACTGGGTTAGAAGGATGAGCTATCTTGGAAGCAAAAGCAGAGAGAGAAATCCTAGCACCAATGTAACAGCATGTTGTAGATCTCCGTCTGAAGTGGGGCAAGATCAGAGGCACCAGAGACTGTGGCATATAGACTCTGGGACAGAGAAGTAGAAGCAGTAGTGAGATTATGAGGCTATGTATGAGACTGTGAGATAGAGAAACAGGCAGTCTTCCTGGCCTAGGAAGGCAGAGGCCAACGATCACCTTACTGAGGATCAGAGGATGACTTGGTTTTTCCCTACAGAGGGCTGTTGCTGTGGACCAATGACTCTATGTTTACTGCTCATTGATTCTGGCTATTGGTCGCCTCTTCTCCCCTACTGAACCCCTTATAACAAGTGTTGTCTGCAAGTTAGAGGTGGCTATTGGGTAGGTTCCAAAGAACAGGTTGCTATACTGAAATCAGTGTTATGCAAAAATGCTAAGTGGTATACATCATTGTATAACTTCAATATTGCTTCATTGCCAACGACTGAGAATTATTGTCCAAGTAAGATGACACATAAAAAAAGACATGCTGTCTCTCACAAAAAAGACATATTGTCTTTCACAAAAAAAGACATATTGGGCTGTTAGCCTCAAGAGCAGCAGTTTGAAACTACCAGCCTCTCTGCAGGAAAAACATGAAGCTATCTATTCCTTTAAGGAATTACACTCTCAGCAATCCACCAGGTCTTTCTCCCCAGGCTTATAGGGTGTCTATGGGAAAATTACATATAACTGAGGCCATCCCAGCTGGTGTTACTCTCACCTTGCACATCAATGTTCATTATTGCTTGATGTACTTTTTAAATGTAAATAGTCATATAGTAGTTATCTTACTATTATAAATAACTATTTATATGACGTTTAAATAACTATTAAATGTCAGATAACAAGACTGGGAATAAGGGAGAGCAGGGTGTGCAAGTATTGTGTCTTTTGGTTAATTGATGTCTTTATTGTTATATAATGTCCTCTTACTACATAAAGGGGATTTTGACTTAAAGTGTATTTTTTTTCAGATGCTAACATTGCTACTCCTATCTTTTGGTTATTGTTTGCTTGTTATATCTTTTCCTCTTGTAAATTATTAACAGCTTTAACATTTTTATATGTAAGTTGAGTCTCTTGTAGGCTACATAAGAATAGATCATTTATTTTTTAATCATTTTATTGGTGGCTCATACAACTCTTATCACAATCCATATATACAACCATTGTGTTAAGTACATTTGTACATTTGTTGCCATCATCTTTCTCAAAACATTCTCTTTCTACTTGAGACCATGATATCAACTCTTTGTTTTTTTCCTCCCTCCCCATTCCCTTCTCCCTCATGAGACATTGATAATTTATAAATTATTATTATTTTGTCATATCTTATGCTGTCTGACATCTTTCATCCACTTTTCTGTTGTTCATCCCACAGGGAGAAGGTTATATGTAGATCCTTGTAATCAGTTCCCCCTTTATATCCCACCTTCCATCCACCTAGCATCACAACTCTCACCACTGTCGTGGCTTCCCTATGTTTTCAGCTTCTATCTGTACCTGTGTACATATTCTGGTCTAGCCAGACTTGTAAGGTAGAATTGGGATCATGGTAGTGGGGTGGAAGAAAGCATTTAAGAACTAGAAGAAAATTGTCTGCTTCATCCTTGCTACACTGCACCTTGACTGGTTTGTCTCCTCATACACAATAATGTGATTTGTTGTTGTTGTTGTTGTTGTTGTTGTTCTTCGATGTTTGATACCTGAACCCTTCCACACTTCATGGTCACACAGGCTGGTGTGCTTCTTCCATGTGAGCTTTGTTGCTACTATGCTAGATGGCTGCTTGTTTCCCTCCAACTCTTTAAGACTCCAGACACTATATCTTTTGATAGCTGGCATCATCAGCCTTCTTCACCACATTTGCTTATACCCACATTGTCTTCGGTGACCATGTCAGGAGAGTGAGCATTATGAAATGCTGGTTTAGTAGAGCAAAGTGTTCTTGCATTGACGGAGTACTTGAATGGAGCCCAAAGTAAGAATAGGTAATTTATTTTTAAATCCCTTCTGCCAATCGCTCAACTGTGATCGGCGAGTATTAGGAGATTTTATGATATTAGGAGATTTTGTGGCATAGTGTGTTAAGCATTGACTTACTAACCAGAAGATCAGTGGTTCAAGACCCCTAGCTGCTTTATAGGACAAAAAGATAAAGCTTACTGCTCCTATAAAGATGTTACAACTTGGGCTGAGCCCGGGTGGTGTAAGTGCTTGAGTGTGGGACTGGGGCCCACGGGCTTGACGGTTCAAATCCAGCGGTGGCTTTCAGGAGCAGTGCTGGGGAGCTCCCACAACCACCTGAGGGCAGTGATGCCTTCCCCGCAAAAAAAAGGAAAAAAAAAAGATGTTACAACTCAGAAACCCAAAAGTTAGAGTTCTGTTATGTCCTATGGGGTTACCATGAGGTGAAAAAAATAGTAATGACACATTGATTATACATCTATGAAAAATGATATCCTTGACAAATTCCATCTTTCCTCCATGTTTCTTGATGTTGTCCTTTGGTTCTGTTGTAAACATTTTTTGTCTTCTTTACATTGAGCTGAAATCCATATTGAAAGCTGCATTCTTTAAACTCCGTCAGCTAAGTACTTCAAATCCTCCTCACATTCAACAAACCAGAATTTGTCAGATGCATATTGCAGGTTGTTAATAAGTCTTTCTCAAATCTGATGGTATGTTCTACTTCATATAATTCAGTTTCTCAAACTATTTGTTCAACATATGGATTGAATTAATATAGCCAAAAATACGACACAGCTTTCCTGATTTTTAGCCATGCAGTTATTCCTTTGTTCTGTTCATAATCTTTAAAAAAGTTTCACAACATACAGGCTTATTGCAATTTCACATTCCTTATAATGCAGTTGTCATCAACATTACCTGTATTTATGTTGAAGACCATTCCTTTTTTCTACAGAATATTTATAAAAATCAGATTTGACATGTAATTCACTTATCAATAGTGTAATAAAATTAAGTCATTATGTAATTCATCGCCAAAATCCAATAGAACATTTTCTTTTTTCTTTCATTCATAAACCTCCCCATAACCTCCCTTGCCATAACTCCAGGTAACTATTAATCCATTTACTGTCTTTACAAATTTACCTATCTCAAACTTTAAAGAAAAGCATATAAAAACAAAATGGAGAAAATGAGAGAACAAAAAATACAACAGCATTAGTAATATAATAGAGAAAAAAACTTCACTTGAAAAGGTAAGAGAAGGCTGAGCCCCGGTGGTGTAGTGGTTGTGCGCGGGACTGCGGCCCACTGGGATGGAGGTTCAATCCTAGCTCACAGGAGCAAAGGCTGGGCCTCCTACTCCCACCCCCAGAGGGCATTGATGCCTAAAAAAAAAAAAAGATAAGAGAAAACAATAAAACTAGAACACATTTTAAATGGGTCAGAAAGGAGAACAAATGTGCCTGAGTATACTCTCCAATGCAAGCCCTCTGCTGGCAATGCTCTCAATGCCCTGGACAATGGTCAGAGGGGCTTCCCTCTGCAGACTTCATTGATACGCTCATTTGTACAAACTGGGTACACATACGTTAAGCTCTAACATTGTTCCCTCCTCCAGTCTTGCATTCTATTCTTTATATTCATTCTGATTTTGATGATTTCTGCTAAGTGATTCAGAGTAAACTAGATTGTAGTATTATTTAAAATATGGCACCTTTAAAAACCGTTTTCAAGATTTCTTGTTTGTCTTTAGTTTTCGGAAATTATCACTGGATGTCTGGATGTAGATTTATTTAGTTGTATCCCATTTGAGGTCTGTTGTGTTCCTATGAATCTGGTCAAACCTGAATGTTTTCAAACTTAGTTCCTTGAAGTATTTGTTCACACTCTATCTTCTCTCCTTTGGATGCCTTTGCTATGAATATTAGACTTTATTATTTCCTACAGGTTTCAGAACCTCTGTTCTTTTCTTCTTTTCTTTTTATTCAATTGATTTTTAAAGTATTCAATATTTTTCAGTTTGGACATTTTATATTAATTTATCTTCAGGCTCACTGACACCCCGTCCTCCTCCCACACTGACACACACACACACACACACACACACACACACACACACCTACAGTCAGCTATTGAATCCATCCAAGGAGTGATTTTTTAACAAATAAAATTTAATTTTCATTTAACTCCAAAAATCTCCATTTAGTTTTTTTGATTTCCAATTTCCACTTCTTCATTAAGATTTCCCGTTTCCCACCGTTGGTTCAGGAATGGTCACTCATCCTGACCCAGCAGGGATCCTCATGCTTCCCTAGCCAGCTCCGCAGGTGTGGGGACCCCTGACCACCACACTCTGTGTGCGGCTACTTCATAGCTGTCATTTTGCTCCTGCTATGAATCGCCATGTAAATATCTAATGTGCAGGATGTATTTTCCTTGTTACAAATTGAACATAATTAAAGTGTAGTGATTCATCACAAAAGTAGGTAATTACATATTGTAATATTTATCTTTAATGACAAATAAAGGAAATTTTGTCTTAAACATGGTGTAGCATGGTTAATAGTCTTCCTATGTGGGCATATCTGCACGTGGGCAGGTCTGCTGGAGACAGAGGAGTCAAATCTTGATTCCTCAGACCATCAGAAACGCGTGTTTTCTGATGTTCTTAGACGTCATTTGACCCCAAAAGGGGTCATGCCCCACAGGTTGAGAACTGCTGTTATAGAATATTTTTAAAATAGTTACCTTAGAGCTCTTACAGATAATTCTGCATCTGTATCTTCTTATCATTGACATTTTGTTTGTATTCTCCCATTCAATTTGACATGGTTCTGGTTCTTCGTGTTCTGAGTAATTTGGTATGTTGGCTTGGGCATTTGAAATCTACTTTGTAACTCTGGTTCTTTAATTTTTTTTTAATTTTGGCATTATGTAGGCTATTGATGTCCCTCCTTAGTGGACTGAGGTTCAAATGGCAATTTAGATAAGAAAAAACAAAAAGGCGGGCTGAGCCCCGGTGGCGTAGTGGTTTTGCGTGGGACTGCGGCCCACTGGGATGGAGGTTCGATTCCAGCTCCACGGAGCAAAGGCTGGGCCTCCTACTCCCACCACCTGAGGGCAGTGATGACCCCCCCTCCGCCCAAACAAAGGCATTTGCAGTGCATTCTGGTATGACCTGCCATTTGAAGCCTATCGGTATTCCACACTACAGTTCTCACAGTCTCACCGTTTCTGCTATTTTAATAATGATTGGTTTTCACATTAGTCACTTGAGGTTAGCGTAAGACTTCAGACATAAATTAAAAATGTTTTCCTCACCAGACCCCTCCCTTCTCTGGCTTTCTCTTTACATGGCCATTGAAAGGGAGAGACAAAACAACTCCTAACTGCCATAATAAGCTTAAGGTAGGCCAGAGACAATCAGTCTTTCTGGAGAGTCCATGTTCCTCAGCCAGCAAAGCATTTTCCTGAGATTAGAAAGAGCCAGATGTATATGTCAAAATGCTGAACAGCAGGAGGATCTTTCTCCTGGTCAAACTTCTTATTCTCCTTGGTGTCACAGAGACGCGGAATGTTTGATGAAGAAAAGTAATGTCTTGAAATATCACTACACTGCATACCCATGGTAGCTTCTTAAAGGAGAGAGCCAATCCTCCAGTGGACCTGTGGCGTGGACTGCTTTGGACAGCCTGAGATTTCTGTTGCAGGACTCTTGATGTAGCACTCAGGATGTCTGCGTTAAGCGTAGCTGCTTTTCACATGAATGCTTCCTCTGGAGCTGTGTGGTGAAGTGTCTGGTCATAAAATTTTAGTACCCTTACATAGAAAGAATGCTAGCTATCATTTAAGATTACATCGAAATCAAGGTTTGGAACACAATAATCACTGATGGGATTAATCAAAGAGGGACTTGGTAGGGAAAAAACCCTGGATTTAGCAGTTGTACAAAACTGTGTTCAAATTTTAGTTCTGCGGTGTAGATGTCATATAGAAAATAACAATAGAAAGATTATAAGCTCTAAATGGCATTTTATGCAGAGAGACCCGGAAATCAATAGAAAAGATAATTATTTAATATCAAAAAGAACTCCCTAGCATAAACCTTTATTTTACAATTGATAAGACTGATGGTCTAAATACACTAGGTCAACCTACTATGTTTCATACATCAGAAGCAAATATGAGCGAAGACTTTAGTGTCCTAAACATTAAGACTTCCCAAGGTACAAAATAACTCACATAAAAAACTGCTAAAAGAGCATATATGTTTGCATTGATTCTTATAAGAGGTCTAAGCATTCTATAAAATGTGCATATGGCATACAAACTACAATTCTAATGCATCATAAACTGATATTATTAACAAATACTGACTGCAACAAACATTTAACTGAAAACACAGCTTGTTTTAAAACACAGACCTTCTTAGGGATTGCCATACATGATTTGGGATATTTAAAAAAAGACCATCTTGAGGAGTTTAAAGCAATACTTTTTATATCTGTAAACAACTTGTCTTATAGCAAAGCAAGATACTTAAAAAATAATTCCACTTAGCATTTCTTTTACAACAGACCGGTTATAGAATGTTTAATGCAATCTTTAAGACTTTGGAGGAATTAGAAAGAGAAAGCTATAACTGTAGCTTTAAAGTTAAAGAAAGGTAATTCCAATTTGCACTCACATACTGAATCAGATAGCATAAACAATTAAACTACTAGCAAACAGACAATAAGTGAAGTTTATTCTTTGATTCTGTTGGGCAAAGACTTAACGTCACAACTACTTTTCATATCTTATATTCATTCTTCTGCCAGGATCACAGGATAAACATTTTCAAATAGTAGATTTTTAAAAATAGCAGAATGCAGACACACTTTGGGAATCATTATGCTGTTAGTTTATTCTAGAACAGCACTCATCTTGATGACTCCTTTCCCCCCTCCAAATGAAGGAATCGGTGTGTATTGTTTATTCACAATGGCTTCATAATCATGAATGTTGGCAGGCCTTTTCTGTGTCCTGGCCTCTGATGTCATTGAATCTCCCCACTCCCAACCAAATCCTAAGACCCCTGCTAGTGTAGTGGTTTCCATTTGGACTGCTAACTTCCATGTCAAAAGTTGAAACTACCAGCTGATCTCTGGGGACAAAGACAGAGTGTTTTACTCCTGTAACTCTTGGAAACTCAAAGGGGCGGTTCTACCCTACTCTTGTAAAGGATAGCTATGATTTGGTATCAACACAGTGGCTGTGAGTTTGGCTTGGCTTGGTTTGGTTAGCCCTGTCCTTTGCTGCTAAATACAGTATGTTTCTAACTCATATTTCCCACTTAGGGTTTTGTTTTCCATTCTTCTATTTTCCTTACAAGACTCTGGCAAAAGAGAAAGTCTAACTTCTATTTGCTTCCAGAGTGATCTTATTAAATTAATTTTAATCTAGATTATGTAGCTAAACACAATTTTATCTTTAATACACAGTCCACATTTGAGGCAAAATATCCTATCAGAAATCTAAGATTAGTGAGACTTACATTTGTTTTTTTAAAATTTAGAAAAACTACACCTACACTTCTTCAAAAAATAATTTGCTCTTTTCTTTTTATCCTATACCATCAAATGATTACAAACTTTTGCCCACTAACCAAAATAAGAAATACTTCAGGTTTATTTTTATAGTGATTTTAATTTTTCCCTTATCAATTTTGTTTTATGTGTACTGAATACAAATAGACTGGCTTGTTCTGTCAGTGTTAAAACAAGGTTAGTCCAAATTCTAAGATCATAAAAATAAGCAATCTGGAAAAAAAAATTTTGTTTGTTTATTTTGGGGGAGGGCAGAGAAATTTTATAGTAAATAAAAGATGTCCATAGTTTTCAGCTATATAGGCAAATACTGGAAAAATGAGAGCGTAAATAAAAGCTGTCCATAATTTTCAGATATATAGGCAAGTACTGGCAAAAGCATTTCTCTCTCTCTCTTTTCTCTCTCTCTCTCTCTCTCTCTCTCTCTCTCTCTCTCTCTCTCACACACACACACACACACACACAGAAAGTACTCTCTCAAAACTTAGCCCCATTTCAGAGTCACTTCTGACTCATAGATGAGGGAAACAGCCCGTCTCATCTTTATCCCTTGGACTTGACCTTCCAATCTTGTAGTCAGCAGACCATTTGTTATTACACTGTGAATAGATAAGCATGGAGACATCAGTAAATGAATGGAATGAGTTTCATCGTATGTGAAACACACCTACATGCTTATGTTAAAGACTGGAGGTTTTCATAATGCAATGGAATTTTTTCTATACCAAAATATATTTACTTGTAAACAGGTGCATATTTCGTTGGTGTGTGCTCCATTGCAGTCTGAAGAAAGCAGCAAATGTGCTTCACTTATGCATCCCAGCTTACTTGGTAAGAGATGGATAGCTGAGGGTAAATAAAATAAGACACCAGCTAGGTTGGGTGTGGGTCTCATGTGAAGCATCCAAGTATTTCCTAGACCTAAGCCCCAGGTGTATGCACATCTTTTCTGCCAAAAGCAGGGTTGTGCACTTCACGTTGCTTCAAACAATTGCCTAGTGAGAAGACACTGGAGCCTTTCTGCTCCCTAGAGGGCCGTGCTTTCCGTCCTTTTGGATCTCTAGGAGTCAGCCTTTATTTGATGGCAGGGAAGGCTTGTGTTTGTTTGTTTGAGTAGTAAAAACCTAAATTGCCTTGAAGGGATTATTGGTAGAATCATAGAAATCAAAAGCAATTTTGGAAGCATTCAGAAGGAAATGAGAAGAATTGTTAGTACCAGACAGAGTGCAGCTGGTGAGAAGCCAAGTTGGAAGAAAGGCAGCAGCTGAACCAGGAGCCCGATACAAGATGACACTGGAGGTGACCCATGAAACAGAGAGGGAAATGCCTTTGGGCAGGCGGCTTCTTGCTGAAATGGATGCCTTTTTCTCTTGGCACACTTGTATAGAAAGTTAGGGTTGCCTATCTGCTTCCAAAAGGTCATGGCTCGAAAACGGTGATGATGGAGGGGAATTTTACTCTGATATGCGGGAGGAGGCATCAACTCTCTGGCAACAAGTTTGTTTTCTCTTTAATTCGTTTTAGAAGGGAAGATGAACACCAGAATACGAAGAAGGGATTCTCCTTTCTATACATATATTAGAATCAACTATATAAGTTTGTGTTCACTGAGAAATATTGTGCTTCAACCAACCAACCCACTGTCACAGCATCATTTCTAATTTTTGATGAACCTAGAGGACAGAGTAGAACAGTTGCCATTTGGTCTCTTCAAGTAGGTTCCAACCCAGAGCCACCCTGTTTAGAGCATAATGAAACATTGCTGGGCTGTGCCAACCTCATCTTTTTTATGCTTAAGCCCATTCTTATAGCCACCTTCTCAACCGATCTCATACAGAGTTTCTCTCTCTTTTGCTGTCTTGATATTTTACCAAGTGTTGATGCCCTTCTCCAGGGACGATTCTTGCTTGACAACATGTCCCTGCTAAAGAAGATGAAGTCTCGCCATCTATGCCTCCAAGGAGCACTCTGGTTGTCCTTCTTCCAAGAACTACTCCCGAGGATTTCTCAGACCATCCATCTTTCCTGCCACAGACATTATGTTCTCCTATAATGTGCTATTGGGTTTGAACTGCCGTCCCTGTGATTAGCAGCCCAGTGACTACCCTGTAGCCCCACTTTTGAATAATAGGTGTGGCAGTCATGTACTTGATGTCAATTTCATGATTGGAAGTGTGGAGATGGAGTCTTGCCTGTTAGTCTGGAGATAGCTAATGAGGCCTCTGTGTGGGCATGAATTTATCCTGAGAATTTTGGGAAATCTCGAGGTATTTCCCAATTGGAGTAGAAAGACTCGACTCTCTTGACCTTGGAGATATACTACTGACAAGATGAGATGACAGCAAGCTGATAGATACTGATTCTTAGAGGAAGGAGGAGCCAGAGGAGAGGCCATATGGTTTTGCCCTGATGGAACCAAATTTCTGGGGCCAGAGAGACCACATGGAGACTCCTACCAGTGCAGAGATGATTTGGAGGCCATGGGGAGACCTCTGCCAGCACTGAGATGCTTCTGCTGCCAGTGGATGCTGCTGATGGACCCTGAGCCCTGAAAGTGAGGAGGCATGGGGAGACCCCTGCTAGCACTGGGATGTTTCTACTGCTTCTACCGCCACTGAACACACAAGACTCTGCATCCACTGCCCTGTCATTGTCCTGGTGTCATTGCACGAGCTTTGTTAAGTCTGAAGGAGACTCTATAGACTGGTATCGGACTTAAGGGCTAGTATCAGGCTTGTGACCTTGGACTGGACTGAGTTGGGATGTTTTCTCAATGATCCATTCTTCTCGTATATAAACCTTTCCCTTATACCCATATGCATGTTTATTAATGTGTTTCCCTAGTCTACCCAGGCTAACACAATAGGTTAGAGACATTGAAAGTCAGCATCAAGTTATGTCAAGAGTTGTATTTTCATGCTTACTTTATCTTTAGTTACAGAAGATTAAATAGAATATTTAGACCCTATCTCTCAAAATCAACGGTAAAATTTAATTTAGAATCTAAACAAAATAGTCTAATTTTCTCCTTAAAATATAAATGTTACTTAACAAGCAATTATTAAATCAACTGTAAATTATAATAATTTCAGATATTTTTCCATGTGCTGGTTTCTCCTTTTAAAATGAAAATTCATGTAAGCTTGCCCTTTTCATGGTTGTCTAACAGTATTTGTCAAGATTTTATTTAATGAAATGATCTTGGCATTTCTCTAGTATGCCTTACACTAATGACAGTAAATGACAGTAAGAGTGCTATAATTATTTTTTACATAGAGGTTTTTAAAAGAAAAAAAAATTCCCTAAACAACCATCATTAAGAAAAATGATTGAAGGGAATTAGAAATCAAAAGAAGAACCCATTTTAAAATTAAATAAAGAAAAATTAAAAGATTAAATTAAAAAGAAAACAATATAATGCTCTGTCTAGGTGGATGAGGAGGGTTAGACTCAGCTGCCTACAAAGACTTATAGTATTAAATGTGAAGAATGGATATCAGGTAATAGCTTAAATGTTGAGGGGATTTGTTTTCTGTGAATCATTATAAGAGCTTTTAAATATTAAAGTTCATCTGGCTTAGTTGATGTTAACACTATTATTTTCCAGGATGTACCATCAAATTTATCTACTTAATTTTTCTCCTCATTTGTGAAAATCCAACAAGAAGAGCATTCAGAGATATACAGGTGCTGATTGATGATTTAAAGACAAATAATCTTAAAATATATTTACCTAAAAATAACATAGATATTTTATTATTTTTAAACACAAATGTGATAGTTTGTGCATATATGTAAAAACATACATATTTTTTCATACATAGATATATGCTCTCCAATTAACTTATGTGAAGAAATAATTTAAATTGGTTTTCACTTGAAAACTAACTGGAAGGCACATTTCTATAGGGAGACATTTTGCTCAATTAGTAACAACAACTATTTCATAAAAATAATAGACTCATCATTTATAACCAAAGGCTCTGAAAGAAAATATAGTTTTCAAAGAATCAATAAAATAAGACCATCAATGCAGCTTTCACAAAATTCTACGTGATGAATTACTATTAAAACTTTCACCCTAAAATAGTAGCTGCAATAACTAAACCATACTCTACAGTTTAAAGTTGCTACCGAATAGAATTTATTATGAATATGTATGTCTACACTAAAGGAAACATTTGGCAGAAATAAACCTACCAGTAATTTAGAACATAGTATATGAAGTATAATGTAATGTCATATATAAGTGTATATAAATCAGTATCTCTATATATGTATATATGGGTGTGGTGTGTGTGTGTGTGTACTTTAGTATCATGTTCATCATTAAAATGTTGACTATATTTTACTTTTATATCTCTATCGCAATTTAAATATTTTTCATGGCCATTGTTCTTTGTCTAATTTTTTTCAATTTTATTTTGATAATTAATTCTTAATCTCCAGAGAATGAAGAAGTACATATATACTTTGTGTATCTCAAACAAGTGAAGCCAAATATCATTTATATATTCATATTTTATTCTTTATAGAATCAAACCAAAAATAAAATAAAATAAAAACCACTATTCATAAATTGATCCTGATTCAAAGCAACCCTTGTGTAGGATTTCCCAGTCTGTCAATCTTTACCAGCTCAGTACACCTCAGCTTTCTCCACAGAGGAACTGGTGGGCCTTAACCTCTGGTTAGCAGTTGCTTTTTACCACTCAGCCATACAAATTTCTACAAAATACAAGTGGTGATCAAAATTTCCAAAAGGTTACCAATAAAAACAAAATTTGATATTTGAAATTGTCATGTTTTAGTGGTTCCATGGGAAATGGCAATATTCAATATAATTTAACCAATGAAATACTCAGTGTTACTAAGACGTAAGGCATTTATCTTCTTCCAACTGAAGAAATACATTCCTTATCACCAGCAAATGTAAGGAGTTACCATGTCTACTTTGGTCGATTGTTGCTAAATAACTAGCTGGCATCTATTTTTGCCAGTCAGTGTCAGAGTGGTAAGTCTGAATTAAATTCGACAGCCACTTAGAACTGCAACTCACCTGCCCACTGGGGAGCGAGTACTATTTGCATTACTTAAACAGATGTTTTGACTCATTAGAGTGGGATAATTAAGTATGCACACTCCAAATATTTGTAAGGCTCTAACATGCACTGATAACGACAGCTTTTTAAATAATATTCCATTGAATAAAGGAGCAAATAACAGATAGTTTCATGTGTATAGTTTTTAGATTAGTAAATCAGCTCCAATGAGTTTATGTGAAAAACACCTTTAAGCTGATTTTCCTTTAAAAAACAACAGGAAGAATCAAACTTAAATGACAGTGATACATTTTAGTGCCCTGATTTTACATTTGGGGCAATGAGAATGAGTTATTATTTGAGGCAAGGTGGACAACGACATTGCTCATGGGTGAGAGACCAAAGCAGCCTGGCAAGATAATTAGGAATAAGACATTTAATGTGCACTGACATTCTTTCCCTTGTAATAAGATTTTTATCAGGGTCCATGTATTTTTGTTTCATGGCTTAGTCTTTTGTTTTATTATCTCTTGTACTTAAAACAGCCAAAGGTGCATTGACTTGCACCTCAAATCAATGACATGTTTCTCTGATTTCTGCTTCCATTTTCTCTATTTGTGCCTGAGAGGTTAACGTAGGGAATGCAGTGTTATGTTTAACCAAGAGCAAGCATAAGAAGATTCACCATTTAGGTCTAAAGCCTATTTAATTCCAGTCCATTACAATCTTTTGATTTCCATTTCTCTTATTACTTCTCTGTTTTCATTTTGTATTAATGTATTCATTGTACATTACTTGCTATTCTAAAGAAATGTTTATATAGTTAGATCTACATATACAGAACTGGTAATTGAAATATTATTCATCAAAAATTACTTGCAGGGCTGAGCCCCGGGGACGTAGTGGTTGTGCGCGGGACTGCAGCCCACTGGGAAGGAGGTTCAATTCCGGCTCCCAGGAGCAAAGGCTGGGCCTCCTACTCCCACCACCTGAGGGCAGTGACGCCTAAAAAAAAAATTTTTTTTTAAATTACTTGCAACTGAAAATTCTATGACCAACACCCTGCTAAACTAGAAATCTATATATATATATATATATATACACACACACACATATATATATAGTGAGAGAGAGAAAGAGAGAGAGAGAGAGGATGAAAACTAGAAATGAATGCTCCTGTTACCACTTTTATTAAACATCAGGTTGACAGTCTTAGCCAGAATCATTAGACAACAGAATAAAATCAAGGAAATACAATTGGGTGAAGGAGAAGTAAAATTCTCATGAAAATATAATTTTACAGAAAGGACTCCACAAAAAGGTTATTGGAAACAATTATGGGATTTGGTAAAGTAGTATCAATTGGATTCCTGTATAACAACAAAGAACACTCCTAAGAAGATATCAAGAAATAATACCTTTTACATTAGACACCCAAAAGATGAAATACTTAAGAAAGAAAGGAAAGACCGATACAGGATACTATTAGAAAAACCAAAAATAACCTACTCAAATGGAAGACTATCCCAACTTCATGAACAGGAATACTTAATATTTGTGAAAATGTCAATACTACTGTGTTAGGAAGGGTTCTCTTGAGATACGTATGATTAAATAGATAGATGGAGAATGAGTAGACAGATGATAGATAGGTAGATAGATAGATAGATGGATAGATTAATAGATCTAAACAATAAGAAGGAATATGACAGCTAATTAGTCCACACAGCAGTACAGGGGATTCAGTTCAACTACTTCCATGGGGCAGTTTAATATACTAGAAATCCTTCATCTCATGTAGGTGAATCCAACAAGGTCACCTACAGCCAGAAGCTCAGATAAACTTAGTAGGCCTGGACATGATATCAAAATCAAACCACGCAAAGTTACAGGATCCAGTCACCCTAAACTGAAGCAATGCACACTCTAGCAGCATGACAAAGCAGGTCTTGAAGGAGTCTCAAGTTCTAGCGACACAATCCACAGGTTGGCTTGACCCACACACAGGTAGTATAGCTCACATGCTGAGGCAGAGAACCAGCACACTCTGATCACCAGAGAGCAAGAGAGAGGTGAGGATGGGCCTTGCAGAGCCATTTATCTCCTTGCCCTTCAATCAAATTGTGACCTGATTGGCCAGGTTGGCATAATAAACCTATCTATCACAACTACTTACAGCAGTCCATAAGTACAATTTCAATCCAAATCCAAAATTCATGAGAGATGAAATAACACATTACCAACTTAATAGAGAGAAGGAAGAGACCCATGCTAAGCAAAGCACACTTCAAAAATAAGAGCCAAGTAAGCAGAAGACCTTGCACTATGCAACCTCAAAACCTGCTACACATCTTCAGCATTTAAAGCAGCCTGGCACAGTTACAATGACAGACACACAGACCAAGGGAACACCACAGACAAGCAAGAAAAATACATCCACCTACAGGCAACTGATTTTCAACAAAGGACCAAAGACCATTAAATTAGAAAATACACCCTTTTCAATAAATGGTGCTGGAAAAATTGAATCTCTGTTTTCAGATAAATGAAATAAAAACCATAACTCACATTATGCACACACACATACACACACAAACACAAAACTCAAGGTGAAGTAGAGATTAAAATGTAAATCCTAGTACTTTTAAGAATTATCAACAAGAAATTTGAGACACACTCAGGTGTCCTATTTTAGACCCTTAAGTGTATGCCCTATAAATTTCAGGGCATCCACAGACTACCAAATATAATAAAGGAAGCATAAGCATATTATGGGGATAATTTATGATGTACCCCAATAAAATGATAATGATGCCTCTCAAGTGAACCAAAGACATGTATTAACCATAGATACATGAGTGGCCTTTGAAGTCCACTTGACCATACCATAGCTCTAATATAAAAGCAATTAGTTCTTGTTACATGGCCCCTACTTGTACTCACTCTCATGAGGAAATCGGGGAATGTATGAATAGTAAAGCAAAGTGTGACAAAGAAATCACATGGTGCCTGGCTATCAGAATAACAAAGCAAAAACAGTGTCTGGTTTCTTAAAATTGTGTCTCAAAACAAGCAGTCATGTAACAGAGGAGTCCGCTAAGTCCACACAGAAGAAGAACACTAGTCTTTGTGAACCAAAGATTGTAAATAAAATCCAAACCCAGACAAGGGAAGATTGCCAGAGCCTAAATTCTAAATTCACTATTTTTGCATAGTGCGGATGATAGAGGAAGCACACATCGCTATATGGATTGGATAGAGGAGCAGCAGCATTGCTATATGGACTGGATATCCTGTGACTCCACACTGCCCAAACTCTCAGAATGTCAATAGCCTTACTATCAGACAAAGAGTATCATAAAGCGAATGTTAGCAGTGATACTCAGTCTGGAATGCAACACCTTGTCACTAGATCTCCCTTTTGACCAATTTTGAATTTATTCCACTTTTAAAAATTATTCTCTGCTTTTCTTTGGATTGAAGATCTCCTTTTATTTGATCATTTTATTTTTTTTCTTTGCTTGATAGGTTTCTCTATACAGAAAGGTGAGGATGGGTGGATATATGAAGGCAGCACCTGGAGTAATAATTATCTGAGGACACAGAGGGGAAGGTTAAGAGGGAATGGGCAGTCAACAGCAATGTGTACAAGAAAGGAGAAAGATGTTTCACAGTTGTTGGTGGTGATGATTTCACAACACACCTTAATATCATTGAAATATTGAATTGTATATTGTGTCAATCCAGGTGGACTAGAGAAAAAAATCCATAGAAGCTTTAAAAAGAGGTTTATATACAAGAGCAGTTGAATATTGAGGAAACATCCCAGCCTAGTCTAGTCCAAACCCATAAGTCCAATATTAGGCAATATGTTCCATACCAATCTATAAAGTCCTCTTCAGGCTCACAATACACAGGTAATGACATCAAATACAGGATGATCATTGGCCGGTGAGTAGAGAGTCTTTGGATACTGTAGTATTGTTAGCATCTCAGTTCTGGCAGGGGTTTCTATGCTGGGATACTTTCTAAATATACAATTACCCTATATTTAAAACTCTCTCTTATACACATATTTGTTTCTATGGATTTGTTTCTTGAGTCTACCCAGGCTAATACATATATGTTAATTATACTTTAATAAAATTAATAATTTTTTTCTTACAACCATGGCCATTAATGGGATGGTGAATAAATCAGTCTTACTATATTTATATAAAACAAATGCAGTAAAAGAGTTAATAAATTGCAATTAGCACATACAAAAATACAACAAACTTGATATTAAATAGAAGAAACTAGATAATAAAGAACATATGTTTACAATGCTATTTTCAAGTTTGTTTGTTTTTTTAATTTTTTTGTGGGCATCACTGCCACCTGGTGGGAGCAGGAGGGCCAGTCTTGCTCCTGGAGAGCTGCTGCTGGATTTGAACCACCAACTCTGTGGTCTGCAGTTCTGCACACAACCACTACGCCACCAGGACTCAGCCCCTATTTTCAAGTTTTGAAAAGATAGTGAATACCAAATTATGGGTATAAAATGAAACAATAAAGAAAACAGTAGGTTTAAGAATACTGTGTTTCTTGATGTACAAATGTTCACTTAGTTAAGTGTACATGTTTGACTGAACTGAATTCTGATTTGAAATGCCCTAAGATTGATTGTAGTGATGTTTTTACAACCCTGAATATTTGAAGATTCACTGTAAAGTTGCTAACAAAAAAGAAGAAGAGTTCAGAGAAGTTCATATATCTCCTATCAAAATACTTACCAAGACACTAAAACTCTCTGACCTTAGTTTCACTTTGATTTAAATAAATACAGTATAAAGCATCAGAGCTTTTATAAGGATAAAAATCTCAAAAGCACTACCTTCCTACTTTAAAACAAACAAAAAAACACATATGGCCACATATGCATGTTTATAGACATATATATGTGAAGAAGCAGGTTCAGTTGTATACATACCAGAACACAACTCTGTATATTCATCCAGATAATGTGTGCACATATATATTCATAGAGACCATCATTACAGATACTTCTCAGAAATGTAAAATGAGGTTTCTGTGTTTTAAGGCTTAGAATCTTTGCCTCACAGAACCACTTAATCAAATTATATAATATATTCAGAAAGTTGACATTGTATATCCTAGTGAAGTAATAGTATCTGGGACCTCAAAATCTTTTCAGTTGTTATCTTTCCTCATCTGGAGCAGAACAGAAAGAAAGGATTAAAATCTCACAAAAGAAACTTTTTTACAGGGTTAACGACCTACATAAGTCAATGCTTCATTTACCCTGAGTCCCAAAGAAATAGCAGAATCCTGACTGCTACTAAGGTGCCCTGGTAAGGCAACAGATTAGCATAAAAGTCAAAAGTTTGAACCCACACAATGGAAGAAATTTGTGGTAGTTTATCCCCATAGATTACAATTCTAACGTCAAGGACGCAACTCTATAATATCCTAAAGGGTCTCTATAAGTTGAAATAAATTCCATAGCAGTGTTTTTGTTTTAAGTTTGGTTGTCACTACTGACCATTCTGATTAGATTCATAATAGATGGACATTGATACAAAAGGAGGAAAAACTTAAACAAAACTCATGATGTCCAGACTTACAAAACCATTGAAAGCACAGATCTTTATAAGACTATTGACCTGAGATATTCTTTAAACTTTGAAACAATCCTATCCCCTGATAATACCTTTTAATAAAAATGACAGAATGATGCAAAATAAAATTATGGTAACTGTGACTACAATGATCCATTGAAAATATATCTACATGAAACCAAAAGTATAACAATTACTCTAAAACACAGATGAGGATACAGGGGGAAGGGGAGAAACTACAACACTTAAAATGGAACGGTCAGATTGAAAATAAAGAGAAAGTGAAAAATGTAACTGAAAATTTTGTATAAAAATTATCAAATGGGAAACTAATTTGCTATGTAAACTTCCACTAAAAACCATATCAAAGAACAGTAACAAAATAACAGCAAGCCACAAGTTATGCCATGTTTGAGCACTTCCTGCCAGATGTGCATAAATGAGATAAAAGGTGGTCGATCTGTGGGTTTATGCTTGTATCATGCATGAACTGAAAAAAAAGCAGCACAAAGTGGCTACCATATAAAATGTCTACAGGCCTATGGTTTGCTCACTTAAGTAAGAAGTACATTCCAGGGGAGGCTTGTAACAATGAGATTTAAGGAACCAAATGTATGTCATCTGCTAGCTCTGAGAGAGGTGTTTAAAAGGAAAGAGAAGTATTTTTGAGAAAAAGTAAATCCCTTAATATTATATGTAATTTATCCTAAAGTCTTTGGTAACCCATGTGCATGCAAGTGTCATGTTTTCCACCTCAGGAGTTTCTTTGGAGGTTTTTCCCATATGTAATGTATGCTGGCCCTGCAGCAGGGATTTTTGTAGTGTTGTAGAGAAGGAGGAATTTTGTTGACAACATAGTGTTGTGCCGAGAAGCTATTTTCTGATGTGATATGTCCTGGAGAAGTAATTATGTAGAACTTTTTGTCTCTGTGGGCTTCTGTTTAGTGAGATAAGGTTTATATCAAGTATTTCTTTATTTTTGGCATAGTGTGGTATTTAACATTAAGAAATATTAAGGTGAATATTTACTTCATGCCTCAAACAATCTTTTCTACCTCCAGAATTCATTGGAATATATGTGTTCCATGTAATTTTTATCAAAAGTCATCATACCTGACAAAATTAAAAGCACTCAGAGATTTTCTATTATTTGTGGATCAATGGAATTCAATAATCACATTGTTTTGATCGCCTTAAGCCATATTCTGTTCCCTTTTTTAAAAAATGGCCCCTATATTTCTGTTCATTACCCAAACGCATGGGGGTTCTCTTTAAAAGTTACAAATTTTTCCCAGGATATGAATGAATTCTGTTTTCAAATTCACCTTTGAGTTTGAACATTAATAAAAATGCCTGTTAAAGGTTTGTCTTCGTACATAACATAATGTACCTTTCTATGCATAAAATACTTCTAACTACATTAAAACATCTTCAACATCATAAAATGATAATAATACTTTGATACATATTGAAAAGTATCTGTTTGTTATTAAAAGCATTGACAATACTTCTGATTTTTAATATTATGGACTTTATAGGGTCTAATTGTATATAAATTGGACTTTCATAATCTGAAGAGCATAATACTGATTCAAATATTTGTTTCTTCTGAACTATCAACCATTTTACTTGTATCTCACAGTCCTTAGCTAGCAGTTTTCATCTGTTAGACACATGACCATGAAGCTAAGGTCTATTAGACCCACGCAAGGGTCCTGGTGGTTCAATGGTTAGTCGCTCGGCTGGGAGTTAGAAGTCACAGTGATTCAAACCCACTAGTCACACTATAGGACAAAGACCTATTAGTCCACATCCAAAATATTACAGCCAAGACAGTCCTATGAGGTAGTTCTATTCTGTTTCTGTTTCATGAGGCTGCAATGAAAGAGAGAGAGAGAGAGAGAGAGAGAGAGAGAGAGAGAGAAAGTGAATTTGACAGCCGATAACACAGTCACACGTGCTCATATCAACTTCACACAAAGTACTTCGGGAAGAGCAGATTTCATAAAATGTGCTAAGGAGAATGGAAAGTTTTTAGGTTATCCTATTCCTCATCCTATTGTCTCCTCCAGAAAATCCAACTTTCCTTTTTCCTGCCTTTGACTTGAAGGCACTCTCATTTATACTCAAATCACCATGTTATACAGAACAATATAGTTCTCTAAATTATCTTGGCAAGACTCCAAGTATATAACTTTGCATATTCAAAGATGCGATGTCTTTGTTAAGACAATGGACTATAACTGCCTATTCTTCCCTTTCAGTAACATGGAAAAACTAATGGAGGCTTCATTCTGCCCTTAATTATATAAAAGTGAGTGTAGCATAGAGATCTACTTTCCCTCAAATAGGAACTAGGCTGTCCTTTTAGAATGCGTAAGTAGTGACAATTTTAAGTAATGTCTTCTTATATTATCGTTTTATTTTAAAACTTTGCAAAGTTTTTCCAGCTTTCTTTCCCATTTCAGTCATAATAATTTCATTATTTACAAATTTTGTCACAGGTGAAACTTATTTCAAAAGATAGATTCCAGTAAATTAAATAGTAAGAAATAAAGCACGCATTGAATGTAATGAGTTGAACAGTTTTAATGATTGTCTTGAAGAGAACACACAATTTATTTTATTGACACTTTTAATAATAAATATATTTACTAAAAATACATATATATACACACACATACTCATATGAAGAATTCAGGAGATTTCAGAAGATTTTCAAAGGGAAGAATACTTATGTGTGGTTTGCACGTTATAAAAATTCGCTGACATGCTAACTAACAATTGAAATGGCAATTCCATACACCTGTACATAGGAGGGATTTTGCAGCATTGAGGAACATAGGGAATTAAAAGATAATATAATCTCTCCACAAACTTTGAGAAATCCCTTGTATTTCTGTGTTTGCAATTTCACAGTTGAAGACTGCTTTGCAATGGCAGCAGGGACTTGTCAGTATCATATGAATGTGGAAGAACAGAAAATTAAATATATGTGGAAAAGAGAATGTATTAGGCTGCTTAATTTTGCTTGAATTTACCTATCTCTTCAGGTTCTGCCACCTTGCCTGCCTGCTTTTATAACATTGCATCTCTCTCACTACACTCCTTTCTTTCCTTATGCAAGATCGACCACAAAATCTGTTTACAAGCTACTCTTTTAGACTAGACTAGACTACTCAAGCATCATCTCTACTACCTTCTTTTCCAACCTTCATTCCATATTTCCAAGGATTAAGTCTTACCTTTGTTTGGTTACAATCTCAATGTGATTGTCTCTTACACGACAAAACTATTCCTCACTTTCTATCTAAAAATGAGCTTACCACCATGTATTTCTCCAATAAAAGACCTTTCTCTTTTCATCATATCATTTGCTATAACTTTAAATTACTTATTGCCATATTTAGTTATTGAACGTCTGTCTCTGGGACAAAGCGCTAATATCTATAAAGACAAACTCTATCTTCCCTGTAGTTGCTCTGTTTCTTCTACACTTGTTCATATAAGTATTTATTGAATAAGTTAGTGCAGAAAGGGAAGAACAGGCTACTAGTGATTGTATGCATCTCACAGTCCCAAATGATTCAACCTTGTTGATTGTGCTGTTTTTCAAAAATGAAATTTTTCTGGCAAGAGGAGTTTGACTTCCTGATAAAGCTAAGAGAAGACTTCTAAGAGAAGACTTGATTGAACATGACATTATTATTCCTAAAGGGAAATGTCAAATTTTAAGTTTTTGTCTGACTCCAAGGAAGTTCTCTGTACCTCCACATCTTGATGAAAATGACTATGCCATCCTATATTGGATGTGTGTAGGTGCTTAAGGAAACTCAGAGTATTAGTTCATGGCCCTCAAAAACAGCTTCCAGCAATTTCTCCAGGAGGACAGGCTATGTTAAATTTATGTAGCATTCCTCTTACATGGATCCTGAGGCTATTTTGTTAAAGAATACCCTAAAGGAAAAGGTCCCCACATAAAATAAAGATGTTAGCTTACTTTAAATAGACTTGTTATTCAAAAATTGATTGTTATTTTGCATGGAGCATTAAGGTACCAGCAGAAGTTTTGCACATATTGATTATGTGTCATCATCTGTCTTGTTAGCATTTTTAGCATAACTCCACACTCAGAATCTGACACTGCTAGGAACATTATTTGAAGATGACAGGAATATATACAGTTATGGAGATTCGTTTGGAGGCTTTATGCTTACGCAATGCAATGGCTACAAAATTATTCTCATTTAGAATGCATTGATTTTCTGTCTTCAGGGAAACTCTAATTACCTTCAAGATAAGAGACAAACAACCTACTCGCTACACCTCTTCACAGCTGATGCCTCTTTCGAATGCCTCCTTTTAAAAACTTATATCTCTATTTGCACTCTAGGAATGTAAACCAAGCGCATTAGACAGATGTACGTACAATGTTATTACCTCCCTAAGAAAGCTTTCTTTCGTAGTTTGAGGAACCAGTCACTTTCACATTTAAAAGTGTTATTTGATAGTAAACACACGGAGTGCAAGAAATTGACTCTGTTCCCCTTATCCCCTTACCCTATTTTCACAGAGATATTTTTTTTCTTTTTGCATGACTCAGAAAATGTATCTCACCCATCATGCTCTGATTTCTTAATTCTTTCAACCCTTACGTTTTTTTTTATTTTATTGGGGGCTCTTACAGCTACTACAACATTCAGTACATCATTTGTATCAAGCACATCTGCACATGTTTCCACATACATTTCCCAACATCTTCCACTTGAGCCCTTGATACAAGCTCCGCTTTAAAAAAAAAAAATAAAACTCCCCTTTCTCCTCCCCCCCCTTTTTTTTAATGAATCATTCAACCCTTAAGTTTGAGCTCCCAAAATACAGCATTCTCCACCCTTACTCACAATAGCAGGATGCTCACATCTTGAAAGAGCTCGGTGAAATTTCTGCCTTCTGATCTCAACTTCTGTTCTTCCCACTCGGATTTGATTCCTCCTCCAAAACTCGCCCCTCAGCCACACTGAACTTTCACTTCCTCCCTTATTCCCTGTTCGCCAGCCCCCTGGCCTCTTCCAGGTTCAGTTTCTTCCCTTCCAGGTCTAGGGCGCATAACCAATCCTCACGTGTATTCCTTCAAGAATCCCTGCTTGTCATCTTCACCTATTCCTTGCATTCTGCAAGTCAGATCCTTAAGCACCTGCATTCTCCACTCACTGCTACTTAAATAGTACTTGAGTAAATGGTGGCCCTGGTGCTTGCTTCCTCTCTGGGTTCAGTTCAGCCGCCTTCTCTGTTGCAATTTTGTCTCTCTTTTGTTGGATCATAATGAAACCTCCACATTTAATTTTTCCAAATGATTAGCTTTGGTCAATCAATTTTTATTCTCTTTTTCTTGGTATATATTTAGTGGGGTTTGGGGACATTTATGAACAGAATTCACAGATTCCTGCAGTGAAGTTATTAGATCTCCTAAAAATGATTTCCTTTCCTTACTTGTGTCTTTGCACAGTGTGAAAAACATACACACTGCCCTCTTTCTAAGACTTCTACTCTCAGGGATGCTTCTCAGCCTTGGTTTCCCTCTGAAACATTGCTTATTTAGTTGTATCACCCTTTTAATTATTGAATACTTCTCTCTTTCTTGAACTCCTAAGCCAATCTACTCAAGTAATTTATTTTAAAAAATCAATCCTGCTTTGAATCTGCAGTTATTTGTGTTTTAAATCAGCCATATTGTTGCGTCATATGGTTCATCCAACTTGAACACCTGTCTCCGAAGTGTTGGGTTGATCCATTTTATTTGTTGTAATTGCTATTTCATTAGAAATCATGCATATTGTCTTCTTACATGACATTTTTAATGTGATGCTTTCCTAATTTAATTGTTTCTTTGCCGACTTCTCTGTTTTCCATCACCTAGGGTCTTTTGCCTCTGACAGGTTTTCATATTGCTTTGATCATCTATTATCTTGAATTCTAGCTTTGAGTTGTCTTCTCCTTTAGTAGCTTGGTTTTTTTTAAATAATAGTATTTTTTCAACAAGCTGATCACAGTTAGTTACCATAGCTATTGCTTTGTTATGTTTCAACTTTGGATTCTCTCTCTTGTCATCTCACCTGTGTAGTTTCTTTAATGACAAATGATCAGAACTGGAATACCTGGGACCATTTTTCTTACTCCAGGACCATGATGAAATCCTTGGCTCAATTAAAAAGTCTTGGCTTTAAAATTTTGCTTCTTACCCATACTTTAAAAAAGAATAACTTATTGATTCCTATATTGCTGTTGTGTAGTGTGCACTCAAGCTAGTTGCTGGACAAATGCTCAGAAATGGTAGAAGTTTTGGCACTCTCTTTGAGATTGCTAAAGTTAATACATCTATTAGGGAGCTACAAAGAGAAAATGGAAAAATTCTATTTCATTTCCTTTTGTTCATGAGCTTTTTAAAGCCCTCTTTTATTTGTAAGTTTTTCAATAGGCGGAAGTTTCTAAAAGCTAATGAGAAGTTGGAATTAAAAGTAATGGCATTTTTCTCTCTAACATACACTAAGAACTCTTGCTTTAGGCTTTTTTAAGTTCTAAGCACTATATATTCACTATTTCTTTGTTCCTTTGACCTATGGTGCATGACTGAATCTAATCACCACATGGTTTCTTGATAACATCATTTCTGCCCCTTCCATAACTTTCCTATCTTATGTATTTAGTTAATGTCTTGAGCACCTTTGAAAGTAGAACCGATATTGATGTCTAAAATATTTCCTAGATATACATCCCTTCCCCTCCTTTGTCCCCAGAAAACTAATATTTGAAATGATTTATTTATAATTTCAGTAGCATCTATGTATTTATATATTAATGATTAATAATTTGTTATATTTTCATAATATATGTAGCCATCCATATTTTTAATTTTGTTTTTTATTACTCTTGAAGTTCTGAAAATATTGTAATTAATGAATACAGCACAAACTATTTATTGATATTGTAGTCAATGTTAAATGGATTATTTCTATTTGCTTTTCCTATGAACAATAGTGATGGGAATATTCTTACTCAGAATTTTCTGAAGATATGTGCCTACTCATTGCATTGGGGGTTGGTAGAAGTGTGAACATGTTAAACTCTACAAGATAATTATAAGTTGCTTTTAAGAGTAGTTGGATTAATATATCTTCCAATTACATACTAAGGTAAAGGAGTTTACCACTGTTGCATATTTTTTTTTGAATCTTGGCTTTTTAAAAATGATACAATCAAATCCTAATAAAATAAATGCAACAAATCTTGGTTTTTTAAATCTCCAGTCATTATTGACAATGTTTCAAATCTATACTAAGGTTTTCAGCGGCTCCTTCCTCTGAAGAGGAGAGTCAAGTCCTTCTATTGTTTTTTCTTACTCTAGAAGCTCCAATGAAACTGATTCACATTGGGTGATTGTGTTGGCACTCGAAATACCAGTGACACAGCTTCCAGCACCGTAGTGACACACAGCCACTATATTCTGATAAAATGACAGGCAAGTGATGGACTTCTCCCAACAACACTGGGTGAAAATCATCTTAAAATTATTGCAACTGTCAGTACATTGACAGGGAGTTTCCAGAAGTTCAGATCAGATTATTCAAAGAAGAGGTGGAACAACACTGCTCATGTCAGATGGATTTTGACTCAAAGCAGGTAAGGCCTGGAATACACTTAATTGTATTTTATTGGCTAGATCAGGACATATGACTGTAGGGATCTTAAAAAGCTATGTACAACCTTAAGAAGAATGGGAATTTTAGAAAACTTCATTGTGCTCATTTTGAACTTGTTCATGGAAGAGGCAGTTGTGCAAATGAAACAAGGAGATACTGCAGGGTTGAAAATCAGGAAAGGCGTTCAAAAGGGTTGTATCCTCTCATCATATTTGGTCACCCTGTATGTTGAATAATTCGTCAGAGGAACTGGCTTCTATGAAGGAGAATGTGGGATCACGATTAGATGAAGCCTTATTTAACAATCTGTGGTACACGGATGGCACACCCTTGTTTGTTGAAAGTGAGGAGGACTTGAAGCACTTGCTGATGAAGACCAAGGATAGCAGTCATCAGTATGGATTACTTTCCAATGTAAAGAAGACCCAAACCTCACAACTGGAGCTTTGGTAAATCGGTTTGGTAACATCAGTTAGGTGACGTCATCATAAATGGACAAAGGTTTGAATTTTCCAAGGATTTTGTTTTTCTTGGATACACACTCCATGCTCATTGAAGCAACAATCAAGATCAAATGAGGCAGTGCATACGGTAACTATGATGCACAAAAGCTCTTTAGAGTATTGAAAAGCAAGGATGCTACCTTGAGGACCGAAGCACATCTAACCCAAGTCATGGTATTTTCATTTGCCTCATATGCATGTGAAATTTAGACAAAGAATAAGGGAAACAGAATAAGAATTGATGCATTTGATTGATGATGCTGGGGAATATTGAAAGAACCATGAAAGTACTAAGAGACACCAGTTCTTGGAGAAGGATATTTACATAATATTTTGGAAAGTAGAGGGGCAGTGAAAAACAGAGGGACCAGGCAGAAATCAGAATGGTCTATAAATATATGAGAAAATGTTCCCGATCATTAGCCATAAGAGAAATGCAAATCAAAACAACAATGAGATATCACCTAACACCCTCACGAATAGCCCAATTCAAAAAATTAGAAAGCAACAAGTGTTGGAGAGGTGATGGGGTGAGGGACACATCCACTGCTGGTGGACCTGCTGATATGTAAAGACACTATGGAAATCAATTTGGAGATATCTAAAACAGATGGAAATTGAGTTACCATAGGATACAACAACCCCCTACTGGGCATATACCCAGAAGAGGCAAGTAAGAATCCATGACAAGGCATCTGTGCCTAAATGTTCAACGCAGCACAGTTTACAATCGCAGAAGTTGGAAGCAGTCCAAATTTCCATCAACTGATGAATGGATTAAAAAGCTACGTTACATACATACAATGGAGTACTATGCATCACTGAAAAATAGTGATGAACACATGAAGCACATCTCTGCATGGGAAGGACTGGAGGAAATTATGCTAAGCGAAGTTAGCCAAGCACAAAAGGACATGTACAATATGAGTCCGCTGAGGTAAGCTTGATAATATTTTTTTTAAGTGCAAAAGTGGTATCAGGAAAAAATCTACAGTATACAGAAAATCCTAGGAGAAGCACAGATAGTATAACTAGGACCATACCAAATCTAGGGCTACATATAATAGCCAACTAGGGAGGGATGCCGGGATATGGGAGGTGATATGCTGTTAAGTAGAGAGGGAATGGGGTACTAACCCATTCAAGGGGAGTGTATTTTTTATATATATCTCCACAGGAAAACAGGAATCAAACTTAAATACAGTGTTCTCAGAAGTGAATGTAGCATGAAGCAATGGAGCCGAGAACCAGTGGAGAGATGTGAGAGCACAACCCAAATTCCAACTACCGTGGCACCTGCCTCTCCCCCAGGGACATTTGCCTTGGAGGTCAGCACCGAATGTGCAGCTTGGGGAGAGAGATATACCTGACCAGAGTACATGAGAATAAATGAAGGGGGAGGAAGATAGAATGAAGTACATCCTGGCCCACCAAGCCTTCAGTATGATATTCCCACTCAGAAGTGCCGATACAATGAGAGGACCATATGGGGCGGCCCCAATCTGAAATACAGCTACCCTCACTGACCCAAGACATTTTGCGGTCAAAAATGGAGAAACATGGTCAGGATTATACCCTGTACGACCCAACCACACCAAAATACTAAGGGTGTGTGACAGAACATGGAGCTCCAGATTGAGCACCAAAGATATACTTTGTGACACCCCATCCCACTCAACCAGGAGACACTCCTGGAGGTCAATGAACTATTTGTAGGATTTTATATTGTTATTATCATTATGTTCTTCCATGTACATCTACATGTTGGATATTGGGGGGGGGGTTTGGTGGTGTTTTCATTATTTTCTTTTCTTTGCTTGCTTCATTATAGGATGTCATTTTTTTGAGTATGTTATTTTCTCTACAGGTCTATCCGGATGTGGTGGGATGGATAGGCAGTCTAGGGTTGGGGATGACAGAACTGATGGTGCCAGGGTGGATGTGGGGGGGGGGTGCTATTTTTATATATCTCCACAGGAAAACAGAAATCAAGGGATGGGGGGAGTAACATGTGATTCAGAATTTGTGGTGGGGTGGGTGGATGTGGAAGGTCTGATAGGGGTTGATTTAGACTAATGTAATAGAGACAAAGTATTGAATCCCAAATGGAGGTTGAGAGTGATGGTGGGACAGGAGGAGGTATAGGGAAATTGAGAAAAGAACTGGGGAGTAAGGGGTATTTATAGAGGTTAAATACAGACATATACATATGTATATATATTCATATGATGAAGGGGAAATAGATCAAAATGCATATACTTATAGGCTTAGTTTTAGGACAGCAAAGGGGCATTGGATCTCTATCAGGTACTTCCTCAGTGCAAGAATATTTTGTTCTATTAAATTGACATTCCATGATGCGCAGCTCCCTGACACATCACAGAAAACTAATGTGTGCATTAGCAAATGTGGTGAAGAAGGCTGATGGTGACCAGCTATCAAAACATGTATATCTGGGGTCTTAAAGGCTTGAAAGTAAACAAGCAACCATACAGCTTAGAAGCAATAAAGCTCACATGGAAGAAGTACACCAGCTTATGGGACCAAAAGATACCAAAGGGATCAAATATCAGGTTTCAAGACATAATAATCATAACAATAAATGTTCACTTTCCTGATATGATTGCTGGTGGCAAATGTGTGCATAAGCTAATGTGGTAAAGAAAGCTGACGGTGCCCGGCTATCAAAAGATAAGCATCTGTGGTTTTAAAGACATGAAGATGAATAAGTGGCCATCTAGCTAAGAAGCAAGACCACATGGAAAAAGCACAACAATCTGTATGACCACGAGGTGTCAAAGGGATCCGGTATCAAGCATCAAAGACCTAAAAATATATCATTATAAGTGAAGAGGAGTTCAGATTGGGGACTCAAAGCCCATCAATAAGTGAAGAGACATACTCTTACAGAGGGGTTGTAGCAAGGAGATGAGCCAGTTTAGGTGCAGTGTAGTAGCAATGAAATGTTCTCAAATGCTCCCTCCCACTGACTATAATTATCCCAATTCTGCCAGACAGATTTGGGTAGACCAGGGAATGCACATTGGAGTCCGAAACATGGAAATTTAGGGTAGATAATCCCTCAAGACTAGTGGGGAGTGGTGACTCTGGGAGGGTGGAACGATGGTGGAGTGGAAAGGGTGAACAAATTTCTCAGATCTACATGTGACCGCCTCTCTGGGGTGTGCGTGGAGGGGGGGGGGAGTAAAGTGACACATTAGACAGCGTAAGATATGAAGAGGTAATAACTATTTGTAAGTTATTGTAAGTTCATAGGGGAGGAAATGGGGAAGGAAAAAGATGGGGATTGGGATTAAAAAAAATAAAGAACAAGAGGGAAGAGGGGAAGAGGGGCTTATGCTGGAGGGGTTCAAGTAGATAATGTAGATGAATGTGGCAATGTGTACAAATATGCTTAATATGAACGATGTATTAAATGTTGAAAGAGCCCCCAATAAAATCTATATTTAAAAAAATCTGTAAGCATCCCAATAAAATGATTTATCTATAATAAAGCACAACAAAAAAAAAAAGAAAAGAAAAACAAAGGGACCTCAAGGAGTTGGATTGACATTGTGACCACAGCAATGGGTTCAGGCATAGGAACAATTTGGTTTGAGGCTGGCACAGACAGTGCTAGTCCTTTTGTGCATAGGGTCACTATGGGTAGAGACTGATTTGATGGCCCTAACAACAACAGCAACAACAACAACAAATATGATTGATGATATGGAGTATTATTTAGTTTACATTTGCTAATTTTGCTATGTTATGTTATATTTTATTATCTTTGTTAAAAACCCATTTGGTTCAGTTTTAATTTATAATCTTGCCTGTAGATGCTTGTTTCAGCTTTGTATAAAGTGAGCAAAGATAACTAAAAGTTCATAATTCTAATATCATCAAAATTATTTTGATGATTTAATTAGAGGTACATTTATGTCTTTTAAAAATTCATATCCTACTGTTGAGAAGCCCAATTTCTTCTATATGTTTAGATTTCTGTCTTTGAAACATAAGCTATTCGAGTTGATTTTTGTGATGACGTAGGGTTTATTTCCTTCTACCTTTCTCATTTGTATAACCACTGTTTCAAGTTTATTTATTGAATGATTCTCCTCTGAAGATTTATCTTGTATGTCTTCTGTCATCTATCTGTTACAATGTCTAGAAAGGCACCATCTGCTTCTGTCATTTCCATCCTGTTGCAATTGGCAGTTTGTCTATCACTTTGCCAAGAGCATAGTGTGGAAACGGTGTTGAGACAGAGTCAGATCCCCTCTCGCTACACAAAGGACAGGGAAAATTCCATGCCACACCTGCCCAAGGCCAATTGCCATAAGGCAGAAGTCAGACATGTTTCCACCCTCCAACTTCCTCAGTTCTATTCTGACACCACCTATGGTATCCTTCCTGCCACACTGACAATCTCTCTAATGCATCTGATAAGCTCTGGCAATGGCCACACAGAACTCAGCTATAACCCTCACTGGTATGAAGATTTCTTAATGAAGATAACAGGTTACATAATATTAAGGATACAGTTGTTTGTCTATAGTGTCTCTCTGGCTGTAGGTCTCTCAACCGTGTGGTCCCAGGACCTCTGTCTCCACAGTCTAAGAGCCCACTGCTCCAAAGCCCACTGCTGCTTTGCCTCCCTGTTGTGACACTCCTCTTGTGCACTGACACTCACAGGCTCTTGCCTCACCCTCTGCTGCTTCCAGCTTCAGACGGGGTTCTCACACAGCTGTGCCACTGGCTCTTCTTTCTTGATGGTCCCAGGATTCCTCTTCCTATCTCTGAGTTGGCTCACTGTTATACCCATCAGAATGGCCAAACTGATCAACCCTCCAGTTAGAGTCCTTTACTCCTTGTGCACATGCTCCCTCCCATTCTCTGGTTGGCAGTTACGTAGAGTATGGCTAGAAGAACCAAATTAGAACAATGCCCCTTACGTTAAAACTACCAGTTTACAATACAGCTCTGTGTTCTGTAAAGTGAAGCCTCCTTCTTTTCCTTTCTCTGAATTCTTCTCAAAATTCTTGAATAATTTTAGCAGTTTGGTCTTCCATAATCTTTTCAAAGCCCATGTATCAAGCGCCATGAACAACCCCATTGGAATTTTAATAGTTTGTGAATTTGATAGACATACTTTCCCTAAGGGGAATCTCTAAAATTTTGTCTTTCTGCCCATAACCATGACCTGCTGATTTATTCATGTAATCTCACTCACTCACTGTCATTGTGTCCATCCAGCTCACAGAGATCCTGGAGGACAGACTCGAACTGCTCCTGTCAGTGTCCCAGACTGCCCCTCTTTACAGGTGTAGAAGGTTTCATCTCTGTCCTATGGAGCAGCCAGGGGCTTCAAACTGTTCTGCTGGTGGTTTCCACCTTGGCCACTAGGACTCTTAAATTCTTCCCAACTTTCAAGGGGCAACTAAACACAGGATTAAACTTCCTTAGTCACTCAAACAAAAGTTATTTTATTTTCTGCTCAATTCCCACACCACTTATCTATTTTGACACCAACACTATTTTACTTTTTCCTGAATTAATTTGTAGGTTGTATCATATCACACACTTTGTATTAAGCTTTCTAAAGGCCAGATATACTATTAAAATATTTCCAATAAATGACATTTTCATAGTTTTTAGTGATGAAACATTTTATCTGTGTCAGTATAATGCCCCATACATATTTTCTCAGATTGTTAAATAGAAGTAAACTACTAGATGGCAATTAGTTGATATTTTCATGTGGCCAAATGTGATTATTTGTTTGACCACATCTAAGTTGTAGGTCACCAGGATAAGAAGATAACTTAATAAAGTTAAGTGAAAAGAACAAGTTAGGTTAATCATTGACTCCTGAAGGCCAGCGAAAAGGTTATCAGGCAGTACCAAACTCAGGCTATTTCTTTTGACACCAGCTTGCCTCTTAGCATGGGGGAACAATATTTTAATCTAAGCCTAAAAATCTCTAACATTTCAGTGTTTTTCCCACTGGGGAAATATCTCTGAAATAGCAGTGGAGAAAAAATATAGAAGAATGGATTCAATGGACTGAGGATATAAATGTTACCTTGAAATAGTTATTCATTTTAATAATAAAAAAACCTAAAACATTAAAATAGAAATTTGCTGCTATGTAAAGAATAGACACCTAGGATATTAAATGTTTTTTTAGAAATTCAATGAATGAATGCATAGGCCACTGGCCCTCACAGAGTCACCAATGCTACTGATTGTCTTTGAGGCTGTATCAAAAGACTTGCAGGGTGTTTGACCTTTTCTAACTTTGCTAATGTCTTAAGGCAGGGCTCATACATGCTGCTACTGTCCGTCCTTCTTTACCCTATTTCTCCCCCAGCACACTACTTCTGTGCTGAATTCAATAATTCATTAGCATTGACCACACAAAACTCACAGCGCATCCTCGTAACTAAGGGTATTTCTGAATGGAGTTAAAAAGACAGGATTAATAATCATTAAGGATACAGTCATTGGACCACAGCAACACCTCTCCTTGGGCAGCAGCCAAGTCTCTTTACCCTGCTCAGCCTTTCAGCCACAGACCCCCTTGACGTCTGTCTGCATGCGCCAGGAAGCCCACTTGCTGCTTTGTGTCACAATCTTGTAGTCTTAGCACTGTCTGCTCTATTAGCATGGTCTCCCTACTGAACCTTGTGGTATCTGGATTTATGAATAGCTGATTAACAAATAAAATTAAATTGTGATTCTCAAATTCAGATGAAAGAGAAAAATAAATATTTTACTGATGTGCAAACCAGGATTAAAAGAGAAAATCCAGTTTTTTAGCATAACCATGACACAGGTATATTTGTTTTTTTCTTTTCTTCTGACAATAGATGTAGCTAAATATGCCTAATTGTAAACAAATAGTATACTTGCTTCATAGTTAATGACTACATGAAATTCAAGGAAATAAAGATCAGTAAAGTAAGCAGGTACTGAAATAAAAGAGCAGCTTTAAAGTTATCAAAACCTTTATTAAAATATATAATAGAAGCATATTTGTTTCATTTCCCAGCATTACCTTTGTGAGTCAGCATCCTAAGTATAATCCACAAATTAGTAACATGATTGGTTAGATGAATGCCACTGATGACGCAAATTAATGTGATTACTCACTGTGGTCAACTACTATTAACTGGCCAACAGAATTTTGCTTTTCAAAGCTTTATTAAGAGTCGAATATTAAAAAACATTATTATGTTTTGCATTTTTGATTTTTTTAATTCAAAGATAAATGAAAGGAAACCCTATGGAATTATGAAACACTATTCTACACAGAGTATGTTTGTGATGGAGTGGGAGGGAGATTATAATATGGAGTGAAGTAGTTTGACTAAGTTCTTTATAGCATGTAGAACTGCCCCTGTAGGATTCTAATAGCAGATCTTTTACTGAAGCAGAAAGATACATCTTTGTGGGGGGGGGGGGGACATCATTGCCCTGTGGTGGGAATAGAAGGCCCAGCCCTGCTCCTGGAGAGCTGCTGCTGGACTTGAATCGCCAAGTCAATGGGTTGCAGTCCCTCACTCAACCACTACGCCACCGGGGTTCATCCCAGAAAGATACATCTGTATACAACTCATTTTAAAAGCTATTTAAGCATGAAACTGTATGATATGTGAATATTATATCAAGAAAATCACTAAAAAAGTAAGGAAACTAAACTTGACCAATGGTCACCATGGGTGAAGAGGAAAGAGTTGTTGCATAGGGGGGGATTGAATTTATGTCCATAGTGGTAGAATAATTTGGAAAAAAGAATATCAGTGACAGTTGTACCACATGAAGAGCATACTCAATGGCACTGAATTACATGGGTAGAAGCTGAGTAATCGGAGAATGTTTTGTTGTGCATATCTTTTTCACAATTAGAAAAAATCATAACATATCAATGAGTACAAAGAAGAAGAAAATGTTTTAGAACTAAATATGGTGACAGTTTTAGAAGTTAACTTGACATGCTTGAGCAACTGAATTGTATTATGTGGATGAAGTGCTAATAAAACTGTTTTAAAAGAGGAAAGAAAGAAATATAGATTTTTTTTTCCAGCTGGGGGTTTAGAAATGTTGGATAGCAGCCCAAGGTATAACCTAGCAGGGACAAAAGAGTGATGCATTTTTTTTTCCTTAACAAAATGATTCCTCTTGGCCCAGAAGTAGACTTCATAAGCACGTGATGGTGGTTAGCTATGACCCTAGTATTGAGTTGCCTTCTGCTCATGAAGGTACGACAAAACTCCGGTCTCTCTAGGATTTTTTTTAACTACTATTTCCTCTAGGGTTTTTAATAACTACTATTTCTCAGAATCAGATCACCAGATCTTTGCTCCCAGTTTATCTTAGTCTGGAAGCTCCCTCTAAAACCTATGTGACAGCCATGTGCAAGGCTCCGTGGTTTGTGGGTACCCAGGAGGAACTATGGCCACAAATAAGTGATTCTCAAGCTGGGAAGTGACCATTTTACCACTGAGTCAACCATCCTGCTGTACTCTTAAGGAGGTTTCTCACTCACGGCCATCCAGCAGATTCCAACTCTTATAATAAAAACCCTCTAACTCACTGCCATCGAGTCAATGGCAACTCACAGCCATCCTCAAGGACAAGGTAGCACAGCTCATCTGAGTCTCTGAGACTGCAAATCTTTTCAGCTGTAGAAAGCCTCATCCTTCTCTCACGGAGCAGCTGATGGTTTTACACTGCTCACCTGGTGGCTCACTGCCCAACATAGAAACACCGTCCCACGAGCGATCCTCTCCAAGTGGTATAAACCCCAACCCAAACTCACTGCCATCAGGTCAGTGCCAGCTCCGAGACGATCTACCAGAGTTGGAAGGTCCACCTTTTTCTCTTTGGAGCAATCTGGTGGTTTCAAACTAGGAATGAGATAGTTATGGCTTATTGTGCCAACCTGGTCAATGAACACATGTGGGATCGATTGAAGGGTGGAGAGACAAATGGGATGGTGAAACTCGCCTTTCTAGTTCTTGGGTCTCTTGCTTTCTGATAGATTGGGCTGCAGGTGGCTTAGTCGATTCCCTGCTTCAGCTGGCAAGGCTCAATTCCTACAAGACATCCCCAAGGAGAAGTCTCATGGACCTACCTGATGTAGCCCTGGGTGCTGAAGCAGCGTGTGGATACCCCTGCCAGCGCTGTGATGCTTACGCATTCCCTGATTCAGCTTTCCTCTTGCAGTTGGCACCATTGTGTGAGTTTTGTGAGATGCAGTAGGATTTTGTGGATTGGTGTCAGACAGATGGGGTAATGTTGGACTATGGGCTTGGGCAGCACTGGGTTGGGGTGTTTTCTTGATGTGCACTTATCCCTTATATGAAACTCACTCTTATACATAAAAGTCTTATTGGAGGAATATAAGACTTTGCCACAATTATATCTCCTCCAAAATATTAAGCAAATATTAGAAACTATTTGACAGCATTGGTGGGAGGTCAGAAGCTTAGAGATATTCTTGCTAAAGACTTCAGCTATCCAGAGGCCATTGTCTCTCCCACAAATGATAGGGCTGACTCCCTGCACTTCTCCTGAATGTTTTGGTTAAATCACGTCTCCAGGTGAAGGAAAATCAAGGTTAGTCTGCCATCATGAATCTCAGGTCCACCCATCTTGTCACACGGGGACCCCAATACCTCCCCCCTCATTGCTATATCACCTATAGCACAACCTTTTCCTGTGACATATGACCTTACCTGTAATTAGGGGGCTTGCATGTCCTTGAATGTAAATATATTCAAGGCTTGATGACAACAAAGGAAATTTCTCTCAGCCACCTCTTCTTTCCCTCCCTGTGCCCCTTTCCCATACCCTCTCCTCCTCATGCCCAAGCTCTCCCATGTGGACCACCAAGTGGGGATGATGTGAGCATGCTACTGTGAAATGTGTTTGACTCCATTATTTCTATGACTTTGCTATAAGCTTTAATTATAGTTGCTGTACAATTGTGTCTCCTGGGTGGGTGATGATGTGTTAGAGGCTGGCTCACTGACAGAGTCTCTGTGGTTTTGTTTCTCTAATGTACCTAGACTAACACAAGCACGCTTTCAGATCACAGCCCAACTACTAACCACTGTGTCACCAGGGTTCCTTCCAACTTCTCTAAGGATGAATTAAGTAGATACAATCCACAACCAGTAGTGGAATGCGTTAGACAAACTTAAGTTGAGCGTCTACTCTGGCAAGTGTTGAGATAAAAGCGCAAAGGAGTCAGGTTGTCTTAGGTGAAAAACTAGCAAATGGGAACATTATTATTTAGGTAATGACAGTGCTACGGATTGGTGGACTTATGGTAGTTGATTTTACTTTTCTAACAGTTGAAAATATTTTTCAGAATAATCTGTAAATGAATGCACTGTGTAAGTTGCCTGACTGCTTTGCTTGGAAGACAGTTATTTTATTAATTCTCAATACAAGATAATGAGGTAATTCTGAAAGGAAAATGCACACATAAAAGGAGAGACTGAGCACATATTGTGCTGGTGGAACTATAGTTAACTTAAAAAAACATCAGTTGTGGCTGGAATGCAGACTGGAGAAACATATATTTAAATGAGATTACAAAAGTTCAAAGGAACCAGGTTGCCTTGGGGGGAAAAATCAGTACAGTGAACATTATTTTTTTATAACGGATAGTGGTAATGTTTAGAGTATTTAACGTTATTTTATGTTTTCTGGTAGAGAATCTTTTCTCTAAACACAAACATGACATAGCCTTTTAAAATAAGCTGATTTGCTAAATTACTTGACACCTCGTGCTATGGAGTATGTGGCTTTTACTTTTGTGCTGTGTATTCTAGGGGATCTCCTAAGTGAATGTTTTCTTGGGCAATGCTTCGGTGATTTCCAGCCTCAGATAACATATTTCCATCTTAAGTTGATATCACTTGTTTTCACATAGTAATGAGAATGAAAGGAGTCCATCTGTGACATTAGTAGCAAGATTAGTGTTTACATTTAAGATTATAACAGAAGAAAGAGATTCTTCCCTCCTCTTCGAAGCACATTCTTTCCCCCTCCCCCCAGAAGCACATTCTGAACAGGCTTCCAGAGAATCATAGTCTTGATCCTCTAACTTGATTGACTGTCTCGATCTTTTTTTTTTTCATTTTCTCTTTATCATAGGTCACTAAGGCTGGGAGAACTTCAGGACTCTCACTCATTTTTTATCCTGCACTTTGACCTCACATGTAGATGTTCTTGTCCAAATCTATAGCATCAGATCTACTCACTTTCTTGAATTCTGAATTGTCCAGCTCTCTGCTCAATGTTTTTAATCAAATATTCAGTTGATTCTTAAAACTGAACAGTTATATAAAAAGACTTAAAAAATTCCACTTTCTGACAGACTTCTCATGTAATCTGCATGAATACACAATGAAACCAATAACTTCTTTAAAAAACAAAGCAACAACTTTTTTTGGTCATATTTCTTGTTCTACCTATCAGGTGTCATATATGTTTCATGCAAATATATGACAAATTTATCTTCTCTCCAATGCTAGTATGACTACCCTACTGTACACTAAGACATCTGCTGCCTAAAAAAAAAATCATATCAATTGATTCTGACTCACAGCTGCTCTGTAGATGAGAGCAGAATGCTCCATGGGATTTCCAAGCTTAGATATCTTTATACAATCAGGTTACCTTCTCTTTCTCCCACCTAGCTGATGATAGGTTCTAATGCTAACCTTTCAGTAAATAGACTACCACTTAACCCACACCCCCATAGGGATTATATTTATTTTTTGAATTGTGTAAATAGCTACTAAACTATTCTTTTTGATTCTACACTTACTCTTCTAAAGACTTGTCTACCAAGCAGCCTGAGTAAGTTCATTGCTAAAATGTCTTCCTTGAGAATATATTCAAAATTCTTACCATGGCTGCAAGGCTTGCATACAAGTAACAACGTTTCCTGTTTCCTACTGTGGTCTCCTTTCCTCCCTTTGCCCTAGCTTGTTTCTTCTTCTCTAACAAGACAAGCCTTATTTCTGATTCTCAGAAACACTCATTTGTACTCAGGCCTGCCTTATTTGGTCTAAATTATTACAGTTCCATGTATGAATTAGTTCTGTATTTTATTCAATTCTCTAATCAAGTATAACTCGTATAGAGGGTCGCTTTCTGTCTGCACATTTCAAATAAGTGTTTCTTTCTAGGATAATCACCTATTACCACTTAACATTATATTATGCACTTATTTATATTAGGAGAGCCTAGTAAATCCATTCTATTCACTGAAACAGGTCATTTTGACAGGTGGAGTGTTTTGGACACATGGTAGGTACTAATTGCGGATTAAATTATAAAAGAGATTCTGGTTTTGCTCACAGTTGACTTCTCCAGGTAACAATGGAGACTAGAACAATAATGTGGACTAAGTGCAGTAATGAATAATTACATCAGTGAAGCACAAAGTCAATCTCAAAACTAGAACCAGGAACATATGGAAGTTCGAGTTACATTAGCGATCTCATTAGCAGGATCAATAAATACTGTTACCAAAATTGGTTCTTTATTGGGGTCTGGGGAGGGATAACACAGGGGAGAGATGGAAGGACCACATTCCCTCCACTCATCCTACACACAAACATGAGTTACAGAGGAGCAGAGCACTGAAAACGTCATTGAAAAATATGTAGAATAATATAGAAATATCAATACGAATTGAGGATATAAATGAATTTCCTTAATCTGCTAAAGGCAGCATTCAAAGAAGAAAAGCTAGGCATATACAGCTAGAATCATAATCTAAAGTTTATACTTACCAAAATAATAAGATAAAACATAAAATAAACAATTGCCAACAGACTAGCTCATTGTAACAACCGTAGGTGACAAGTGATAGCAATGTAAAGTGCACGAAGCACTTCTGTCTTCTGCAGGCATGTCACTGTGTTAGGTTGAGTCCGTTTTCATCTCATCGTGATCCCAAGCGATGGAGCAGAATTGTCTTATCAGTTTTCCAAGCTATGAGGGAGCACTGGTGGCACCAAAATGCAGAATAGAGAGTTCACTAGCCACTCCATGGAACAACGATGTGGTTGTTGGATTCTGAAAAGATTATAACCTCAGAAAGCTTAAAAGGGCATTCTGTTCTTTGCTATCGGTTCACTGGGTTCAAATTTTGCCAACAGTAAGGGATTGGCATCTTTATGAAAGTATACCCTCGAATCTTTCTCCCATGGAGCTACTAGTTGGGTTTGAACCAACAACTATTCAGTTAGCAGACAAACGCCGTGGGCATGACACCCTCCTTTCTTCTTCTCTGTTTGCATAGAAACAGTTAAATATCAGCAATGCACAGAAGATTATATTGGAATGTATAAGTAACTAGATGATAATCATGTTTGAAGGCAAGGGAATACTAAAACAAGAAAGCATGAGATAAAATTGTCCATTTGTAGGAAAGAGTCTAGTCTTAAAAAGTGTCAGTACTAACTTCTGGTAGGATTAGAGAGCATAGATATATATGGCCTTGTAAAAAGAAAATGTTAACTATTAGACTGTTCACTATTAGGCTAAAAAATTAAGATTAAATGAATTATAATCTTAAATAAAGTAAACTATCAATTCACTAATGTTAAGAAAATCAAGACAGAGAAATAAAATAGGTACATAGAAATGGTAATTCAATAAACCATTAAACTAACCAACACAAACAAAAAGCATTTTTGAAAATAGAAACAAGCTAATAACAAAGGAGGAAAAACCAAAGAGTACAAGTTCAAAAACTTCATGATGCCACAGGAGGAACAAGGAAGCATTTATATGGCAAAAAAGTAAAGGCAATAAGCTAAGTAAAAGGAAATGCAATTATATATGCATATCTCAATGTTGCTTTTTACAGAAAGTATCTATTTGGCAAACTGACACTGAAGGTGAGGGGTGAGGGAAGGAATTGGGTGTTAACAACTCCAGGGGCAAGGAAACAACAGTGATCCAAAATTGATGGCAAGGAAGGTAAAAGAGGCCTAGTAGGGCTTGATCAAGGGCAATGTGTGTAGCTGAGAATTACTGAAACCCCAATGAATGTTGAGCATGATGGTGTGACAAGTGGAAGCAAAAGGAAATGGAAAGAAATAGGAGGTAAAGGACATTTATACAGATCTAAATGCAAGCACATTCATAGGTAAATATTTTATTATGATGATGGGGAAATAGTCTACATGCATATATTTATAGGTTCAGCATTATTGCAGCAGATGGACATTGGACTTCCACTCAAGTACTTCTTCAATGCAAGAACACTTTGTTCTATTAAATTGGTATTCCATGATGCTTGCTTTCCCAACAGGATCTCTAAAGACAAATGTGTACTTAAGCAAATGTGGTGAAGAAAGTGGATGGTGCCTTGCTATAAAAAGGATATAGTACGTAGGGTCTTAAAGACTTGAAGGTAAACACATGGCCATCTAGTTCAGAAGCAACAAAGCCCACATGGACACCAGTCTGTGTGACCACAAGATGTCAAAGTGATGAGGTATCAGGCATCAAAGAACAAAAAATTATATCATTACAAATGAGGGAGAGTATAGATTGGGAACCCAAAAGCCCCTCTGTAGGTAATGGACTTTCCCTTACATAGGGGTCGCAGGGGTGATGAAACTGTTAGGGTACAGTGTATCAATGATGAAACATACAACTTTCATCTAGTTCTTCATTGCTTCCTCCTCCCCACTTTCATGATTCCAATTCTAACTTACAAATGCAATGAGACCAGAGGATGTACACTGGTACAGATAGAAAGCAGAGACATAGGGAATCCAGGACAGATGATCCCTTCAGGACCAGTGGTGAGAGTGGCAATACTGGGAGAGTGGAGTAGAAAGGGTGGACCAGTTATAAGGATCTGCATATAATTTCTTCCCTGTGGTATGGATAATGCAAAGTGGGTAAAGGGAGACATCAGGCAGTGTAAGAAGTGACAAAGTAATAATAGTTTATAAATAATCAGGGGTTCGTGAGGGAGAGGGAGCAGAGAGGGACAGAAAAAAGTGAGGAGATGCCAAGGGCTTAAATAAATGTTTTGAAAATGATGATGGCAACAAATATACAAATATACTTGACATACAATGGGTGGATGTATGGATTGTGATGAGTTGTATGAGCCCCCAATAAAATGATTTAAAAGAAAAAAGACATCAAGTTTGGGAGAGGGTCAGTAAAATAGAAAAACTATTTCAAAGAGATGAATTTCAAAGATAATCACTGTTGTAGTTGTTTCGATGCTGTTTAATTGGTTCTAACACAGAGAGATCCTAAATACAACAAAATGAAATATTGTTTGGTCCTAAATCATTCTTAATTTTTCTTGGGTTGAATTGATAACCTGATTATACTCTGAACTCCATGCTTTATACTAAATGATATTAAATTTTATCTCCCACTATCCTTTTTCATATTTTAATTGAATAAGCGGATTATACTACAATCATCCTGCTGGTATTTGAAATATTGACGGCATATCTACCAGCATGACAGCAAAACATGATCCACTATAGTATAACAAATGAATAGATAAGTTGTACTTCAAATACCAACAGAGTTTCTGAGGAGAGACAGGTTTGGGCAGAGTTTACAGACTAAGAGAAATTGAGAAGCAAGAAAAGCAGATTCTGAGGAACTTGCCTCTGAAAACCTTACATATAGTAGGGAAACAACAAGTGCTAAAAGAGGAGCCCCTCTGGTTGGAAGGCATGCAAATACAACTGAGAAAGGGGGGGTCATTCCCTGGTAAAGTCAGCCTTAGTACACTGATAGAGCAAAGCTTTCCAGACATCCATTTTCTCATAGGTTATGACTCAAAATTAGGACTTGCATGTTGCTGTGATGCTGGAAGCTATCCATATTTCAAATTCCAGGGTAGTAATCTGTGGTAGACAGGTTTGAGCAGAGATTTAAGACTGAAATAAATTGACAAGAAGGACATGGTCAGCAAAAAGTTCTTGGTTCATACCTCATGGATAGCAGTGAGCTTTGTTAATATAATGCTGCAAGATATGCTTCTTGGGTTCAAAGTTGCTCACAATGTGGGTAGGGAATAACTCACATCAGAGAAAATTGAATCTTCTTGATGAATTTAAGCTATCAGGATGCTCAGATGATGCAGTCTTGCTTGCTGACAGTAAAGAACACATGAAGCACATATCAGGGAAGATCAAAGATGCCTAACTTCAGTTTTAATAACCCTTTAGCATAATAGTCCAAAAAAAAACCTCATTGCAATCAAGTCAATTCTGGATCACAGAGACTCTGTAGAAGAGTGCAGAGCTGCCCCTGTGGGTATCTGAGACTGCTTCCTCTTTACTGAAGTAAAGTCTCAGAACTCCCACTTAGTGGCTGCTAGGTTCAAACTGCTGACCTTGTGCTTAGCAACTCAATGTGTAAAATATCCTCACCATTAGACCAGTGAGCATCATTTTTATAACCAGCAAAAAACATAGATGTTATGATGAATTTTATTTTACTTGGACCAATAGCCCATGTAAACAGCCTTCAAGAAATCAAATGAAAGATACCACAGGGGGCATATGTAGTAAAGAATACCTCTAAAGTATTTAGAGGCAATGATGACACGACCAGCACTTTGATGTACCTGACAAGCCATGGCATTTTCAATCATTTTGCATATATGTAAAAGCTGGACAATGAATACACCCCCAAAGAATTTATGCCTCAAAATATGGTGTTGGCAAAAAAATATTAAATAAACTGATTCCATGAAGTGCCGGAAGAATGAGAAAATCTGCTTTGGAAGAAGTCCAGCCAGAATTCTCCTGAATAGCAAGGATGGGGGATTTACATCATGCTTGATAAAGCAGAGAGTCATCTATAATGTGTAAAGCCTCAAGAAGATAGATGGACACAATGGTTGCAGCAACGTGCCCAAACAGAGCAATGATTCTGAGGATGGCACAAGATGAGGCTATGTTTTGTTCTGTTAGCCATAAATCGTTATGAATTGGAACTGTCTCCAAGAAATGTACCAATGGTTTCTTAAAATTTGTCTAAAATGACTGCTTATCTCTTTGAAGTGTCCCTCTACCAACATGTACCAAAGTATGTTTGCCTGTTTAATCTCAAATGCAATATAACACTGATGAACCTTTGTGGAGCCAGATATTTTCTTGTTGTGCCATTAGATGAACGGATACAAGTACAAATATACCAGAGTATGGATAAATTCCCATCTTAGGAGAATTTTATACTAGAGAGTTCATTTTCTAGTTTACCTGTTATACCAAGTACCACTTAACTTTGGAGGGGTAAAATCGAAAAAATTTACAAAGTTGACAATAGCAACAGGCCTAGTAAAGGGAAGATCAGCAATCATTCATACTTAGCCTTTACTTACCATTATTAGCTCAACATAATAAACAAACAAAAAAAACAAGCTCACTGACATTCGGTTATTTCTGACTCACAACAAATTCTTTAGGACAGGCTAGAATCACCCCTGTGCTTCCCAAGATTGCAGTTGTTCACTGGAGCAGAAAGCCTAGTCTTTCTGCCTTGGAAGGGCTGGTCCTCTCAGGAGGAACATTATCTCTTTCCGCACCCCCCGAAAAAGCTCAAGGTGCCTTTATATGGTAAGTTATTATATTTCAATCTTCAGATAAGCTGCTTAAACTCAACATATTTTTAAAAGAATTCTATGTACAATATTTAAGAAGAATTGATAATAAAGTTAAAAGTTAAGTGAAGTTGAAGGAGTTCAACAGACTTTTGCTTCCGTTTTCTAAAAATTGCTCACTCTCTGCCATTGAATCAATTGCAAGTCACAGTGGTCCTGTAGAAGAGAGCGGAACTGTGCTCGCGTGTTTCCGGGACCGTCAATCTTTTTGCCTTCTACTTGTGTAAAAGTTTATTGTCCCCGGAACCAGCAGACCCAGTATCTGCTAAAAAGATGCATGAGCAAAATATGGTCAACAGAAATGTACTTTTCTTATAGTAGGTTTTTTTATTTACTAGCTTGTACTTTTGAGGAAAAGACCCTACATTTAAACATATGATTGTATCATTTAATATTGATATATTAGCATGGTTTAAGAGGGTACCCCCCCAAAAAAAACAGAAAAAATGTTCTACTGAATGAACCTTTCATAGTATGCATTTTTCCTGCTAGGCAAAGTTTAGCAACTCACTCTGCATAAGTGGCATAGCCTGGGAAAATCCTCTCTGGTCATAGTGATTTTTTTCATAAAAGCAGCCTCACTAGAATCTCATTTTTTGAAATGTTGATTGATGACAAACCTCATTCTGGTCACCAGTCAACTTCCCGAATGGATAAAAATCTCTACTCAGTGCATTTCAAGTTTATTCCGCCATGTCAGACTACTAAATCAAGCTTTCTATTTAGACGTTTCAAAACAATTGTGTCAACTCTGTGACCAAAAAAAAGTGACCTCATTTGTGACAGACAGGGCAATTGTTTTGCCACCAGGACAGTACACCTGCTTACACAGCTGTCTCAGTGTGCTAGCTTTTGGCAAAAAACTGCATGCCACTTTTGACCCCCACAGCTTACTCACCTGATCTCACTCTATGTAGCTTATGTTTATTTCCATGAATAAAGAGGGACATAAAATGACAGTGATTTGATGACATAGAAGATTAAAGAAAAGAAATGAGGGACGTGCTGTCAGCCATCCAAATGGAAAGTTTGAAAAATGTTTCCAAGAGTGGAATCACAGATTTGACAGGTGTATTAAGTGTAATGGAGAGTGTTTTGAAGGTGGTAAGGTTGTTCTATTCAAAAATTAATTGAATAGGAAAAAAGTTCAAGTTTCGGGGAGGTACCTCCTTGTATAGTTAATTTTAACTTTATTTCTTGACAAATTTTATGCTGCAACTGATGACTCAATTTCAATATTGAATAACCAACTGCTACTCAAACTCCTTATAATTGAGCATAATAGTAAAAAATTTTCAATGTAGGGCAATAAGGTGTTAATGGAAAGTACCAAGTAAATTATCACCATTTTCAAATGCATCCAATGATCCCTGTAGGCAATGCTCACAAAGACAAAAATCTCTTAAAATAGGTATAATAGGTGTTATCATATTCATATTGTGACATTATAAAGCACAGAAGATCCACATCCCATGTACTGGAAGAGATATTATGTTCACAGCCTATTCATTTTGGGGTTAAGCCAAATTGATATGAAACAAACTTAAAATAGTTCTAATAAAAGAAGCTAATATGAAAGGAAGATGCAAAGTAACAACAGTTCATAATTTCTCATTTGGTAGTTTACTGTGAGAACAAAAATTAGTATTCTTTACTTTTAAAAAATGCCTGAAGAAGTAATAATTGTGAAAGTATGACAATTTAGCAAAAAAAAACTGAGCAAAATGCTTAAAATTCAAAATGCAACATACCCCCAAGAATTTAGATTAAAATGAAATACATTACAACACAGAATACCCATATTTACACTTATCTCTTGTAGAGCATATGTTTCCTTCCAAGCTATGGAAGGATTTACCATTTGCCATGTCTTCACAGATTAAATACTGCTAAATGCTCCAAGGCACAGTTCGGAGCTACTTTCAAGATGAAAACTGACAAAAAAATCTGTTTTTAAGCATCCTTGTTATTTGACACTTTAGTAGTCCAAAATAATACAAAAACTGCCGATTTTAGTCCACACTAACAATACTGCAAGGTTAGCACATTGATCAATACCAAATTTTGATCAGTATCAAAACACCTCATTTAATTGCCTATCTTTCTAATTCTGCAAAGTCATGTAAAAGAACCCAAAGCAACAAAACTCCTCATTGCCAGCAAGTCGATGGTGACTCGTAGCAACCATATATGACAGCAGAACTGCCCCCTGGGAATTTCTGAAACTTCTATCACTTGAGGGCGTAGCAGAAATCCTGCGGAACAACTGGTGGTTTACACACTTGCAGTTAGCAGACCAACGTCTAATGATTACTGCACCACCAGGGCTCCAATAACGTCACATCCTGACGAAATTAGTCACAATAAAATAATATAGTTGCTACAGTCACCTTCTCTGCTGTCAAACTGAGGAGTAAGAGTGCAGGGGTGGGGTCTGGCCTGTCAATCTAGAGATAGCCAGTAGGACCTCGGTATGGGCATGGCTTTCTCTGAGAATTCTGCAGGATCTGGTACTTCCTTCTTGGAAGCAGGAAACATTCATTCCCTCCCTTGGAGATGCTCTACGGACAAGGGTGACTTCCTGCGAGACATTCCCGAGGAGAAGCCACATGGACCTACCCTGCTGTCGACCTGCAAGCTGGATGAGCCACACGAAGCCCCCTGTCAACGCTGCGGTGCTTATAACACCACTGGATCGAAAAACATTCTATCCACTATCTTGTGATCATTCTGTGCTTGGCATCATTGCATGTTTTTGTGAGTCTGAAGAAGACTTTATAGATTTGTATAGGACATATGGGCTAATATCAGACTTCTGACTTTAGAATGTACTGGGCTGGGATGTTTACTCTTTGTATTGCCCTTTGTATAAAATTCTGTCTTATATACATACAAATGTTTATGAATTTGTTTCTTTAGCCTACTCAGACTAACACAAAAGTGATTAAATTTATTAAGCTGATGGGATATTCATATCCTAAATATTCCTTTCATCTCAACTTTTTTTACTACTATATACAACTGTGTGCTTTTATAAGTGCTTTTCCCAAGAGTTCTTAGACAAGCACAGAATATTTATTTCATATTTAGTGAGCATTCTGTTTAACTTCCATCTTTATGTCTTTTAAAGGAAAGTCATGCCTTTTAAAATATGAGATAGAGGTAGCTTGTCAAGGCACTGTCCACAAGGTCAACTACACTGTAAAATGCTTAAAAATTCATCCGTTATTAGCACAATAGGGCAAACAAGCAAAAACTTTGTGTGAAGGAGATGTACGCTTATTTAAAAAATTTTGTCATTTTTTCCATTTTATGTACAGTTTCTTTCAGTGTGTCATATTTTTACTGACATATGTTTATTGTGCATATGCTAAAAATAACTTTAAATATGTATGTTGTGCATATGCTAAACTTTAATCTTAAAATAAAAATATGTACACTACTCCACAAATGAAAATAGTTTTACATTTATCATTTACTGCAGCTATAAGCCCAATAAATGGTCTTATATCTAAAATCTCAACATAAAATATCAAAAATTCATTTAGGAGGGACATATAAATTAAATAAAACATCACATTACTTAAATGCTATATGATTTCTTTAAGAAGATTTTTTTTAATGGACTCCTTACTTACTTCGGGTTACACTGATTGTGAGCATGTGTTAGAACATACAGTTCCTTCCTGTGAAAAATTTATCTTTTTCATAGAGAGTGCTCCATTCAGCTATTGGAAGAACTCTTAAATCTCAGAGCATGCTTAAATTACCATAGGTAAAGAAGATGCCCACCTGTCTCTTGCCTAAGCTTCCCTCTCTTGGTAAAGGATAGGTAGTGTTTAACTTCAGGTGATTATTTTGATTCAATAAATACTCCCAATATATATTAACTATTTTGTCTTGGAGCTTTAAAAGGACTAAGAAGTCTTTTAGTAAAGATAGTTGCTTTGTTTGATTATATTTAAATATTTTCCAATTTTATTGGAACAGCTTAGCACTGTCTTGTTTATTTAGGAAACAAAAAGGCAAACTGCAATAGCCGAGCTGCCTTTTTGTGTTATTTTCTTCCTCCTCAGAGTTGTATGCATGTGTAAATGCACAAGCATAGTATTAATTATCAATGGGCAGAACGCCACTAGTCAAGTGAAAGGATAGTTTTAAAAATAGTCATATAGGCTTTCTTGTTTTAAAGCTGAAGATTTCCATGTGGTGACTTTGTCCACTCTAGCTTAGATGGTGCCCTCCTTATAGATCCTGCGCCAAGTCTTCTTTACTCTCAAGACCAAGGAAAATGATGGTCTCCTTGTAGGTGATTTGCTTTTAATTGGGTTTTAATGAACTAGACAAAATAATTTAAAATGTAAGTGGCAAAATCTTTTCTGTAATGATATCTTAAATTGCTTCACCAGTCAGAATCAAAATAACACTTTGTTATCTGTTTCATGCGGCGTTCCTGGCAAATGGCAAGAAAAACGATAAATGTTTTTCTAACGAGTGAGTAAGGGCATTGACTAATGCTGTTAATTTTGCAGTAGGCAATTGTTTTCATAATTTTTTTCAAATCTTCTTGGGGAAAATTATTTATATTACTTAAGAACTGAATGTTAGATTAAAATGTGTACCATCCATAGGTGACATAAGAAAACTCACTTTCTACCTCCCTTCTGTACCACCTGACTACTTGTTGAAAGACTCTTGATTGTGCTCTACGTTCCTTACAGAGAATCTGGATCTTCTACAGTCATGCTTGGCCTCAACTGAAAAATTAATCTGCTGTCCAAAAAATTATTAACATGGATAGCATGCATTTCTAGACAGTAGCATGTGAAGGGATATTTATTGAGGATATTTTGGAAATCTTTCATTTTTCAATATGAAAATATTATTAAGTCTACCTATGTGATGGTAATCATACCTGAACTTGATGTTGGAACTTTCAGTAGGCCAAAGAACAACACCAGAGCAGAGAAGGGGAGTAGTAGAGCAGAAATGTGGTAATTAACTTAATCATCAATTTTTTTTAACCAACACAGACATTAGGCTTCCTTTAGCTTCAAATTAAGAAGAAATTAACACAATTAAGAGTAGATTAGGAAATTAAGAGTAAAATTTCAAATTAAAAAGAATCAGGACCATTTCTATTGCAGTTTTCTGTTGTTTGCAGTCATTACATGCTCATCTGGCAACCAACATGTCTATTCAGCATTTTAAGCTCTCTAATGTGATGAGATCCAAGAATTGTGTATCCTTAGATTTTTTTTCTATTCTTTGTTTCACTAAAGACCTGTGGTGGTGTAATGGTGACTCACTGGACTGTGATCTACAAGGTGAGCAGTGCCGAAGCACCAGCTCCTATGAGGGAGCGAGACAGAGCTTTTGGACTCCGGCAGAGTCTCGGAAAGCCAAAGGGGCAGTTCCACCTTCCCTGAGTTACAGGGTCGCTGAGTCTGCATTGACTCAATAGTGGTGCGTTTGGTTTTAGGTTTTTATTTTACTCAGGTAACGGATGATAAAGATCTGAGATTCAATAACATTTGGTGAGCTTATCCTGTCTATCTTGTTAATGTGAATATAAATGCTCCATCTTTGGAAATAGACATTAAAGTAAAACTTGTACAGTAAGTACATATACTGTGACTTATCAAACTATGTAAAAGTTTCCAGATACACTCTTCCAATTCTTTATTTATGGTTTTTGAGGTTTTTCCCCCTGAAACTTACATTTTTTCACCTGAAACTTACATTTTAAATGCTGAATGTTTTATCCCCATATGTTGACCAAAATTGTAAGAAAGTTCTTGATTCTGTTCTAAAGCAGGAAATACTACAGATATTTACTGAAATAATTGAGGCATTTTTTATAAATATCTTTAATTAAAAAGTAACTCAAACTAAGCTTGAATTTTCTTCCCTAAAATTACTATTAGGAGTCTTGGTGGCTGCTCACCTGTGAGGTCAGTAATTTGAAACTGCCAATTACTCCACAGGAGAACGACAGGCTCATCCATTGCTAGAAAGATTGAAGTCTCAGAAACCCCAATGGGCAGGTCTACTCAGTCCTACTGGGCCATTGTGAATCAGGAGCAACTCAATGGCAGGGAGGGTGGTGCTTTATTGTAAATAATAATAGTAATATTTATTCTGAAATCATCACATGGAATTTAGTATAATGGAATGGACAGGGAACTTCATTTTCTCTTTCTGTTATTCGTAGGGCTCAGTATTTTAGATTTGAACAGCTCCTTGAAATACGTTTTTACTTCCTCCTTTTGAATTGCACTAAAGGAAATACACTCCCTTTTTTTACAGAGAAAAGTAAGCAAGGGACCACGAATTTTTTCCTTATGTTAAAATGTACCTCATCCTTAAGAGAACTCAGTACATCTAAATTTAAATAAACTGATTTCTAAAATAAAATTTGGCTAGGTAAGTTTACATTTGAAAACAGAATCAATCACCTAACAGAACATTCTCAACTTCAACAGAAATTTTATTCCATTGTCAAATGATTACTTTTGCATCAAACATTTCTTTTTATCAACATTTGTATTATGATATAACTTTGCTTTTCTGGAATTTTATTAATTGAAAGATTATTATCAATAAATAATAAAACTCAATAATGTGATCTCCTTTTAATGAACAACGTCAAAACATATACACCATTGATCCAAAAGACTGGCTGCAAAAACAGATTAGTTGTCTTCATAGAAAGATAGGGGGAAGTTTATCTATAAAATATTTATAGAAAATGCTAGTTAAGTTAACTAAATAATAATTTCATTCACATTTATGATTTTATGTGATTCTCCTGTGTATGTATATATATTGAGTTCTATAAAATGTTGCCTGATGAAGACCGGTGGAACCCCAAACTGTCATCCTTTGTTCTGAATTAGACTTGTGCTCCAGTTGTCTGCCAACTAAGAGATAGGCCTGTAGAGTGAACGAGGAGTCTTTCTGGCAAAGTGGATTGAGCATGAGACTACAAATCACAAGGTCAGCAGTTCAAAATCATGAGGCACTCCTTGATGGCAACTTGACTCTGTCCTACAAGGCCGCTCTGATTCAGAATCCAGCTGATGGCATTGAGTTTTTTTAGTAAGGAGCGACCCATAATACCAAGATGATATGCACTCCTTACGCCATAAACCATGGCAGATAAAAGGGTCAATATTTACTCAGAAGACAGAGAAAAAAGAAGATTGAAGATAAATGTTGCATGCAAGAAAGAGCAAAGTACTATTATACCATGGGGATTGCAAACACTGTCACAAAATATGTGCAGATTGTTGAATGGAAAATCAATTTGCTTGATAAACCTTCACTTAAATAGCTATTCTAGATTAGCTATCTAGAATATCTGGTATTCTAGATTGCAATTTTGGCCTTCTTATAGAATCTATCTATTGAATTATGGGAAAACCATAAAAACTGCCAATGAAATATTTTAAAGTGCCACTTTTTGAAGTCCAAACTTCTGGAAGTGTACAAATAGACTTTCATTGACCAAGTTATCTTCCAAAAATAACTAATAACATATACAATTTAAGTAATAGCTCCATGTTAAAAGGGTCTGTGGTTAAACTTATTTGTTAATTTGCTGCTATTAAGGGCCACTGAGTCCATTATAACTCCTCAGGAACCTATAAACAATAGAGGGAAATGCATCCTTAGCATCGTTCCTGTGCCTGAGCCCACTGTTGTAGCCACTGCGTTACTCCACCTCAGGGAGGACTGTCCTTCCACTTTACTGAGCGTGATGTCCTTCTCCAGGGACTTGTCTCTCCTGACAGCACATCCAAGGTCAAAGAAGCTTAAACAATGCTGTTCCTAATATAAGACTTCTCTCAGCTGTGAAATTGTTCATCTTTAGAAAATAATGGACATAGTTTTTATAATCTTGTTTCACAATGGAATCCAGGTAGGTATGTGCTGTTATTGTTCTCTGTGTGTTTTTTTAGTCAAGCTTCTGTTTGTATAATACATAAAAGTTAGATAGGACACAACATAGGATAAACCCATTGCCCTTGAGTTCATTCTGACACATAATGACTTTATAAGACCAACTAAAGTGACCAGGTTTTTTGTTTTTTTTTTTTAATTTCTAAGTGACCAGGTTTTAAGTGGGACAAAATTTGGTCTATATGGAGCAACCAAAATTTTCATAGAATGCAAAAATAGTATTGTAATACATTTATTTTAATTTTAAAACACCGTGGGACACAGACAAATTGTTAAAAAGCGGGATGTCTGGTCACCTTATTAGGGGCCTGAGAAGTCATATTTTTGGCAGCAGGCAGCCTCATCTTTCTCTACAAGAATGGTGGGTGGGTTCAAACCGCTGATCTTGCAACAAGGTCAATATTGGATAGTAGTTTAACTTACTTCATTAAAATTTCCACAATGACGTCACTTATCTTGTTTCTTTCCTTTGTATCCTGTTTGCCTTTCTTTTTTTTTCCTAATTGTCTTTTACTTTGTCCTTGAGTAAATGATAAGCTTTTGATATCAAATGGCTGAATATTCTAAAATGTGTGTACTTCACTACTGTTACTGCTCCCCTTGTAGCTATGTCTATTGTTTAGCTGAAAATGGAGCCAAAAGAGTGCGTTCATCTCTACACTCTCAGTCATCTCACCAGTCTCTCTCTTACAGGTAAGCTTAGACATTTTTGTAATTTTTAAGACATTTTCCCATATTTTCTCCCATTATTCTAATGCAAATCCTTTCAGAGCAGGATAATAATGTAGCTGGACACCATTTAGTTTTCTAGTCTCAGACTTATGGAGATTGCTATTCATTTGGTCCATTAGTCAACAGAACTGATTATCTCCATATGTCTATAAGTTTCCTCACTCTCTTTGACTGAAGACACCAAACACTACTCCCCAAAGTGAAGTAAAAACATTCCCATCATGAACTAACTTATGCTCATTGGCCTAGGTGTCCCCTGAGACTGTGGTACTGAACCCCAGTCCCAGTGTTTCATTCCCTTGAGATGTTTGGAACCAACTCAACAGCATCTAAAAATAAGAACTTAGCCATAAGTATTGTTCTGTAAAACAGCTTTTCAATGTACTTGGTCCATACTGCTTGTATGTGGCCATAATTCAATAAATGTAGGACACTTTTGTACCACACTTATATTCTATGAAACTTTCTAGTATTTTAGGGACATATTTCCTGTTTAATGTCTTTAGATGTTTACTATGTTTTGTATTAACGAGATTAAGGCAGAATGGGATTTAATGACTTCAAATTTTTTTTTAATTCAAGGATCATTTTATTGGAGACTTTTACAACTCGTCACAATCCAGGCATTGCTTGTATCGAGCAAATTTGTACATATGTTGCCTTCATTGTTTTCTAGACATTTGCTTTTTACTGAGCCCTTGATATCACCTCTTCTTTCCCCCCCTCCTTTGCCTCTCTCCCACATAACCCCTGATAGAGTGTACTTTCTTATCATTTTCATATCTCACACCAACCTTCCCCTTGTTTTCTGTTGTTTTTCCCCCTGGAGAGGGGTCTTTGCTTATGTACTGATCATTATAATCAGTTTCCCTTTTCTCCTTTCCTCTCCCCTCTTTCTGCCCTTCTGGGATCACTATTCTCACTCCAGTTCCTGAATTCTGTGTGTTATGAGCATCCATCTCTTATCTATACCTGTGTACCTGTTACAGTCTTGTCTGAATTGGGAAGCAGCACTGGAGCCTTGGTAGTGGGAGGGTGAGGTGAGAAAGTCTCAAGGAACCAGAGGAATCCAGTGTGCTCTATTGATGCATTACTGCATACTGGTTGACTCATCCCTCCCCCGTGGACCCTCTGCAGGAGGATTGTTCAATTGTCTAAAGATGAGTTTTGGATATCTAATCCAACTCCCCTTGTTCTCAACAATATGTTTTTGTTTGTTTGCTATGTGTCTGCTAATACCTATTGCCCGGTCTCTGTGGCATGATTGCACTGGCAGTGTGCAGCTTTCATGTGGACTTGTTGCTTCTCTGCTCAATGACAGCTTGAGTTACTTCAAGTCTTTAAGATACCAGATGCTATGTCTTTTAATAGGTGGACATCATCTGCCTTCAGACTGCTGATTTATCAGAACAGTGTTTGCATATTGAATGAGGGTAAGAGCATAGGTCCGAAGTAAGTCCCTTACCTCAGTGCCTTGCCTTATAAGTACATAAGTACATAGGTCAATATCTCTATTTTTGTGGATTAATGTATTTACATATGTACAGTGCTATGTTTATACCTGCATCCATTGCTTTGCTCCCTAGGTCCTTCTATCCCTTTTACTTACCTCCCACCAACCATCATTTTGCCCTTATTTCCACCTCTTGATACCTCTTGTTAGCTAGTCTATTGCTGCTTCTACCTACACTCCACCCCAGCACTAGTCATTGACTAATATCCCCCTTGTCATTGACTAATATCCAAGCTGTTCCCCTGTCTATGATGTTGCCTGCTAACCACCCCCTTTCCCCACTGCCCTCATCCCTCAGGTCTCCCTGGGACTGTTGGCCCACTGCTTTCTCCTTAGGCATGCTTCTCCTGCCTATCTTATATAGGCAGGAACACTGACTATGACATAGCCCAAACTGATTAAAAAATAAATAAAATAAAATTTTAAAAAGATTGAAAAGAGAAAAGGAGAAGGAACAAGAAGAAAAGGAGAAGGGAGGGGAAAAAAGCACAGAGACGTGAGAAATGTGCAAAAATCCTGGATCTGTTCACTGGAATTCATGACTGTCCAAGAGCTGCCCCTCCTGGCCTGGAGTCTCTTTTGGGGCAATCCTCAGGGGCATCGTAGCTCTGCTTTGCTCCAGCTGCTGGTTTGGGATGTTCCCTCTTGGTTCACTCCATTGTGCGGTGTCCAGACCACACTACCACCCCACTGTGACCCCAGAGATGTCCTCTCTCTCAGTCTGTTGCAGTAAGAGGACAACACGACACAAGCTGTTGTCAGCTGCCCAGTCCCCTCTGTGTCCCATTAGCTCCCTGCAGGGAAGTCATCCTCCGGGGCGCCTGTTGTGCCAGTGTGGGGTCCAGTCCAGCTCTCTCTTTCTCTTCTTCCTCCCTGGTCTGTTTCCATGTGAATGTGGCAGGCTGATCCCTTTCCGATAGGCTTAGGGTTGTTCTCTATCACACCTATTTCTAAGGCAGGGGTCAGTTTGGCTCTGGTTGGGATCAGTCCTATAGCTTTCTCTTTTCATGCATTCTTCTAAGTGGTCATATTGTCCTCATGGTTTGGTAGACCACAGTTGGGTCTGTATTCCCACTCAAATTCTGCAGAGACAAGATCAGTACTCTCCCCCTGAGTGGGTTAGTGCCTGACATCCTCCATCATCGATTCATTTTTGTCTCCCTTCTTTTCTACCTCCCCTCTCCCTTCGTTCCCCATTTTTGTGTTGGACCAACGTGTACCTCCTTGGGTTTGGTCTCACCTCTTCCAACAACCTGCATCTCAACCTGGATGCTGTGCTTATCTTCTATACCTACCATGCTGATTACACTTACCTCAGGGGACTCATGCTATACGTCTCTTTTTGTGATTGACTGACTTCGCTTAGCATAATTCCTCCAACTCTTCCCATGAAAAGACGTGTTTCATGTGCTCACAGGTGCTTTTTAGTAATGCATAGTACACCATTGTGTGTATGTGCCAGAGCTTACTGATCCACTGTACACCAATGTAAATTTAGGTAGTTTCCAACTCTTTGTGATTGTGACTTGCACTGCTATAAACATTGGAGCACAAATAACTGGAGCACACACACACAAAAAAAGAGGTTTCTTCCCTCTTCTGGGTGTAAGCCCAGGAGAGGGATAGCTAGGTCATAAGGAAGATCAATTTTTATTTTTTTTAAAGTCTCACCAGATTATCTCCCATAGGAGCTACATATATCTATACGACCACAAGCAATGTCAATTTTTATTTATTTTAAAGTCTCACCAGATTATCTCCCATAGGAGCTACATATATCTATACGACCACAAGCAATGTAGGAGAATTCCTATCTTGGCACATCCCCTCCAACATTTGTTGCTCTCTGATTATCTGATTTAGATAGTCTCAAAGGTGTTAGATAGTATCTCATGGTTGTTTTGATTTGCATTTTTCTCATGGTTAATGATTGGGGGCATTTTCGCTTATGCTTATTGGCTATATGTGTCTCCATAGTCAAACTTTGTTTTAGTTCTTTTGCCAGGTTTTCAAAGGTTTAACTGTTTGCCCCTTTTTGCAGGCAAGAAAGGTATTATAGAGTTTCATAATAAGCTATTTGTCTGTTGTGTCATTGCTAAAAATTCTCTCCCAGTCTGTGGGTTGCCTTGTTACTCTCTTGATGTCTTTTACTAAGGTATTTTAGCATAAGTAAACCCCACTTGTCAATTTCACGTTTCCTTGTTTGTGTACCCTGACCTATTGCAGTTGGATTTTGTATTCTCAAGGCCAAGGTTCTTAGCATTGTCCAAATTCTTTCATTAATGGTCCTTATGATTTGGGGTTTTACTTCTAGATCTGTGATACACCTTGAGTTTGTTCTTGTGCATGGGGTGAGATAGGCATCTTGTTTCATTTTTCTACATGTGGATTTCGATGGTTTCTAGCACCACTTGCTAAATAGCGCATCACCTTCCCACTTGATGCCCTTGTCAAAAATCAGTTGTTTATGTGCTAATGGTTTTATTTCTGGGTTTTCTGTTCTTTTTCATTGGTCTGCATGTCTGTCATTATGGCAGTACCACAATCTTTTGACCACTGTGGCTGTGCATTAGGTGTGAAAGCCAGGTAAAGCAAGCCCTCCATCCTTGTCTTTATTGAGTTCTCTGCTAATTCTGGGCTTCTTCCCTCTCCGTAAGAAATTGATGGTCAGTTTTTCCAATTCTTTGAAGACGGTTGTTGGATAGCAGTTATCTTATAAAGTGCCCTGGGTAGGATAGACATCTTTACTATATTGAGTCTTCCAATCCATAAGCATGGGATATTCCTCCATTTGTGGATGTTGCTTTTGGTTTCCTGTAGCAGAGTTTGGTCATAGTTTTCCTTGTATAGGTCTTTTGTGAGTTTTTCTGTTAAATAAATCCCTAGATATTTAATTTTGTTCTTGGCTATTGTGAAGGTTACTTCTCTCTTGATCTTATCTTATACATACCAATCGACTTCTGTTCATTGATCTTGTATCCTGCCACTCTTCCATATTCCTCTATTGCTGTCAATACTCCAGTTGTGGAACTTTTGGGATATTCAATGTACAGAATGATGTCTTCTGCAAATAACGATAATTTCACCTCCTTTTCTCCCTGTTGGATGCCCCTAATGTCCTTCCACTGTCTTATGTAGTTATATATTGTTAGGACCTCCTTTAAAAAGAAATGGAAACCAGGGCCATCCTTGTCTGGTACTCTTTTTCAGTGGAATTGACTCCATGTTTTCTCCTTGAACTATAATATTAGCTGCTGGCTTTTCATCAATAGCTTGTATTAACTTGAGGGATTGACTTTCTATTCCTATCCTTTTAAGTGTCTTAATTAGAAATGGGTGTTGGATGTTGTCAAATGCTTTTTCAGTATCTAGCTATAGTATCATGTGGTGTTATACATTTTCTTATCAATGTGGTATTTAATAATGATGGATTTTCACATGTTATACCATCCCCACATCCATAGAATAAATCCTATGTGATCCTGATAGATTATGAGCTTTATATACTTTTCTATTCTATTGGCCAGTATTTTGTTGAAGATGTTTGCATCTATGTTTATTAGAGATATTTGTCTTTAGTTCTCTATTCCTATGAGATCCTTCCCCTGTTTGGGTGTCAAACTTATACTGACTACATAAAATGTGCTTGCGAGTTTCCCATCCTCCTCTACACTCTGGAATACATTGTGGAGGATTGGTGTCAGCTCTTCCCTGAATGCTTTGTAGAATTCTCCTGTGAAGTTGTCTGATCTGGGAGCATTAGTTGTTGTTGTTGTTGGTAGCTTTTTGATAACAATATCTATTTCTTCTTTTGCTATGGGTTTGCTTAGGTTCTTGACCTCTATCTGTGTTAGTCTAGGGAGGAATTGTTTCCCCAAATATTTGTCCATGTCTTCCACATTGTTCTATTCATTAGAGTACAGATTCTCATAGTAATTTGTGATTATCCTTTTAATCTCATTAGGGTCTATGGTGATTCCCCCTATTTCATTCCTCGCCCAGACTGTTGTTGTTTGCTCTTTCCTTTCTTTGTTTAACTCTGTTGATCCTTTCAAAGAACCAGATTTTTGCTTCATTTATCTTCTGCATAGTTCTTTTGTCTTCCCAGGGGTTCAACTCTGCCCTAATTTTTATTATTTCTTTCAATTACTATCTGTTGACTCTGTTCTAGTTACTGGAGGTTTTGTGGGAACATGTGCAACTTAAGTCTCTCTTCCTTTTTCACATAAGCCCTTATTGCTATCAAGCTACTTCTGATGGGTCCTTTCATCATGTCCTATAGGTTTTGATATGTTGTATTCTCATTCTCATTAGCTTCTAGAAACTTTCTGATGTCCTCTCAAATTTGGGTGAGTACACATTCATGTCACAGAAGATCATTGTTCACCCTCTAATTGTTTGTCCTTATTTTTCTGGTCATTCTTTTATTGATTTCCACTTTTATGGCATGGACATCTGAGAAGGTCATCTGCATAAACTATGTGTTTGAAACTACTCAGGCTTGACTTGGGTCCCAGCATAAGGTCTGTTTTCGAAAATGGGCCCTGCATGCGAGAGAAATATATGCATGTTTCTGCATTTGGATAGAGAACTCTAAATAAGTCTATCATATCAATTTGCCTAATTATAATATTTAGCTCTATAGTCTGTTTGTATTAAAGTCACCTACTATAATCGTAGAATCTGTGATATCCTTTTTCATGTTTTGAATAGTTTGTTTGCCAAATTTCGCTGGTCTATCATTTAGTGCATATGTATTTATTATGCTCACTGGTTCCTGATAAAGTGATCCTTTGAGCATTATATGGTTCTCCTTATCACTTTTATGGTTGAACTTTGAAATCAATTTTGTGTGATATTAGGAGCGCAACTCCTGCTTTTTTTGAGGTGCCATTTATGTGATAGACCTTACTCTAGCTTTTTATTTTTAGTTTAGTCTTATTTGCAAGCTTAAGATGTGTTTCCTATAGGCAACTGATAGATGGGTTATGTTTTCTGAAAAAGTCTGCAAGTCTTTTTACTTTCGTGTAGAAGTTATGGTCATTAACATTTAGAGTTACTATCATGATCTGTTAATTCATTGCTGACACCTTGTTGATTTTGTTTTGGGTGTTTCCTATCACTTTTATCACTGTGCTATGTCTTTGTAGGAGTCTCCATTATTGCCATCTTTTCCCTCTGAGACCATGTCATCTTGGTGATTCTTATCAGCTCATTGGCTTCTGCTTGGAGTGGGCTGTATGATGGTCTCCTGTTTGTGCTTGGTGGATGTTGGTCTTCTGGGCATAGTGAGTTTCCAAGAATCTTCCACAGGATGGGGTTTCTTACAGCATATTCTTTAAGTTTGTTACAGCAAATCTGGTGAGTTCTTCCTGGTGATTAGTCTAATTGGTGTCTTCTCTCCTGTCTGTATGAATGTCTAATTCTCATTCATTAAATTTGGGAAGTTTTCTTCCAGAAATTTCCTTGTGAGATTAGCTGACATTTTCTTTGCTACATCTTGTTCCAGCAGGCCAATAATTTGGATGTGGTTCCTCTTTATCACATCTGTTATGGATCTCAGGTTTTCTTCCACCTCTCTTTTTATCTTGTTTGAATGTCTCATTTGTTGAGTTCTACCTGATAGTCATCAAGGTCACTGATATGGTTCTCAGCCTCCACTTTTCTGTTTGTGAGATCTGTGATCTTGTGTGCAGCTTCTGCTACTCCATCAGATAGCTTCTATATTTCTCTTTGGTACATGATTTTCTTCCACTCTAGTGTGGACTTCATCTTCTCTATTGTTGCATCCTTAGTCTGTGTAGTTCACCTCATCTTCTGTATTACACTAAGCAGCCTTCTGAAAACTTTTTGTAGCAGATCCATGAACATATTCCATGAGCATCATTGGCTCTGCTCTTATAGTTTGTCTTTATTTTCTTGTTGGGAGTGATGCGGTACCCTGTTACTTAAGTGATGATTTTGAAGAGCTGGGCATCATATTTCTGGGAGACCAAGTGACCCATTCTTTCTCTGTGTGACTGGCAACCATGTTTTAAAAGCCTGCCTGTGGCCTACTTTGGAAGTGGGTCAGGCTGCTGTGTAGGCAGATGCTGCAGTGACTCAGTCCTCTATAGTGATGAAAGTTTGTGAGCACCAGTGGGGAACTCCTTTTGACTAAATAGTAGCTCTTGATATAGGGCTGATGGAAGCCAATGGGCGGGTGATGGTTTCATTGGGGTCTAAGATTGTGTGGCAAGTTTAAACTGGGGAGGTCTCAAAACCTGGTCTCTGCTCCCCTGGGTTTCAGAGATAGGTTAGATTTGGGACAAAGAAGCTATTGAGACCAGATATGTACTCTCCACTTTTCTACACACTGTGTGGGCTGGGAGGGGATGGAGCAATGATGATTCCCAAGCCGAAATAGATTCAGCCCTGGGGGATGGGTGTCCAGAGCCATGAGGCCTGACCATAACCTTGCCTGTCTGGAACCATGAGGCCCAGACATTGTCTTGATCTTTATTGCCTGAGCTCTGTAATTTTCCACTCTGCAGCCACAGGTGCAGTTTGTTCCGCTAAGGGCGGTATTGACATTCTGAGCTGACCAAAAATACCAGGGGCTTTCCACACACAGGATTATGTTGTTTTTGCAATTAGGCTTCTCAAGGAACACCTGCAGCTTGTTCCCCCTTTGCTGGCCTATATAAGTTGGAACCTTCCACTGAATAAAAGAGACTTGATCAGAATCCTGTCTTGTCTCCATTTCTCGCATCTCCTGCCCCCAAATTCCCACTCCTCCTTCCAGGACTTGCGAATTACGGACCCGCAGGCTGGGACATGTGGCGCCCTTCCGCAGGGCCTGGACACGGAGGATCCAGTGAGGAAAAGTGCTCGAGGAAGCTAGCTTGCGACTTTGGAAATCCGATAACAGAGCCACTGCGGGAACCTGCTGCAGTTTTGGCATTAAGGTAAGTGGGTAAAGCACTCAGTAATGGGGCAGGAATCAAGTTCACATGAGGAAAATGTGGTACAGGAATTAAGTTTACATGAGGAATATGTGGTACAGTTAACTGAAGCTTTAAAGACGTGAAGAGTAAAGGTTAAGAGTGATGACTTATTTAAATTTTTTCATCAATTTTTAAACTCCACTTGTCTTTTTTCCCCATCTTTCAATGATGCTAATGAACTTGATGTAGGTTTGGCTGATTTTACGCGTTGCAGTGAAGTATCCAATGTTTCAGAGCCTTTGTATGCTATTAATGGTTCAGTTTTTTGTTTGTGGCAGCAATAGGGCTTATACCATTTTGCCCACAAACTGGACAGGATTGTGTGTCTTAGCTTCCCTTCTTCTGGACATAGAAAAGAGAAGAAAGGAGTTGATCACCAACCCACTGTGAACCGGGCTCAATGGACTTTTGCTTTACCTCTTGCCACTCTTGGGCCCCCTAGTTAGTTTATTGCTTTTGCTTTAATTAGGACTGGTGATTTTCAACAGGCTCATGGCATTCATCAAACAACACATTGAGGCACTACAGGCTAAGCCTATACAGGTCCACTATCACCGCTTGAGATGGGTGATCTAGGTGGCTCTTATATATCGCTAAATGATGCGCGCTGACCACCTCCCCTGTGTGCTGAAATGGACAGCCAATGACGGGTAAGATTGAGTCCGGATCATACTAACCTAAGATAGGTCTTAGTCGCTTAGAGGACTATCGACCAATGATGGGTAAAGATGATCTCGAGACTTAACAACCTAAGACAGGCGCAGTTTCCAAGGGGTTTCTCTTGGCTTTGAAAAAATAAAAAAGAAAGACCTGTCCGGAGTCATGAGGCCTGGCTATAACCTTGCCTGTCTGGAGCCATGAGGCCCGGACATTGTCTTTATCTTTTTTGCCTGAGCTCTGTAATTTTTCACTCTGCAGCCACAGTTGCAGTTTGTTCCGCTAAGAGCAATATTGACATTCTGAGCTGACCAAAAATACCAGGGCCTTTCCACACACAGGAATATGTTGTTTTTGCAATTAGGCTTCTCAGGAAACACCTGCAGCTTGTTCCCCCTTTGCTGGCCTATATAAGTTGGAACCTTCCATTCAATGAACGAGACTTGATCAGAATCCTATCTTATCTCCATTTCTCGCGTCTCCTGTCCCCCAAATGCCCACTCCTTCCAGGACTTGCGAATTATGGACCCGCAGGCCGGGACAGATGGGCATTCACCAGCCAGGTCTGCAAGGCCCCAGTCAGTGATTTCTGACTCTCTGTGGATCAAGCAGGAGTAGCCCCCAGTGCCTTGCACTTAGCTGAGAGGGGCAAGGGCTGCCAGAAGCTGTGGTGCTAAAGAAATAGTGGGCAGAAAATGTGGGCACTATGCCTTGTGGAGAGGGAGAGGCCAGGGCTGCCATGAGCTGCTGTACCCTGATAATGATGGGCGCTCTGCTGTGGTGACACTGCAGATGTACCTTCCTGGGGAATGGGGTGGAGGTAACTCCAATACTGGTACATGATGCCCCCAGCCACAGGCAATTATTGCATTAGACACTGGATTCCTGATTGGCCACTAAGAGGAACAAAGACTTGCAGGCACAATCATTATCTAGCCCCATGGAACAAGGGGAACTGTGGCATACATATATATACAGTGTGTTTCAAGTGAGCCAGAATTCTGTGGTAAAGGGGACTATTTTCATCTCTTTAATAAAAAGAATTGTAAAACATCTATAGTATACAAGTTATTCAGAAAATAGTGGTAAAGTGGACGATTTTCATGTCTTCAATAAAAAGAATTGTAACACATCGGTAGTATGCAAGTTATTCAGAACACAGAAGGAACTGAGTTACAAGAATGATAAGGAAATTTGACAATATGTAAGTCCACTTAAACAGGCATGTATATGTAAAAGTCTGATACATTTTGTGATTAAAACATTTACAATTCAAGAATTGACTGTCTTTTAGTCTATTATAACTCATAGTTACTGATCCTACTGAGCACAGTAAATTGATTGCCAACGATTTCCAAATATATAATTTCTATAAGGGCAGAAAGTTTTTGCTTTCTCCTATGGAGCAGCTGGCAGTTTTGAACTGCTAACCTTGTGATTAGTATCCCAATGTGTAATCCACTGTACTGTCAGCTCAGGACTCCTTCAAATAAAATATTAAACAAGAATACAATGGCGAATTTTAGAAATCTCTATTGCAAAGAAAGACCACATAATATCTTGACATTTGAGCTGAAACAATTACAAATCTGAAGGCCCAATCACATGTCATCAAAATAGAATTTAATGCTTAAAAGAAATTAAGATTATAACAGTTTACTATTGATTTTCAACAAGGGAAGAGTCATTAGGGTCCTAAGAAGAGCAGTTTCTATGTTTTATCAACTTAAAATGAAAACTTGTATATAAAGATGGGTAGTTTAAATTATCTTATATAAAGAAAAGTCATTTTCATGTGGTGGCATTTATGTTTGGTTTCAAAGGTAAGCCAAGGTCACTTGATGAGTCTATTTATATGAGTCTATTCTAATGAAATCTAACACTGAAAGCTTAAGATCATTTAAATATAAAAGCCAGTTATCAGAGAAATGTGATGGGAATTCCAAGAACTTTTGAGGGTGCATTCACAGTTGTTGCTTCTCAGTTTATAATGGAATTAATATACTGTCTAATGAGACATTTTACAGAGTATATTCAGTGCAGGCTTAGTGAAAACAGATGGCTTGATTCATTCAGGTTAGGGGTTTGGGCAGATGTGCTCAATTAAAAAATTAAGGTGAAGAAGTTCAGTTTTATAAAAGGGTGACAGAAATGATGTACTGTGAAACCTAAGAAAGCTAAAATGCAAATGTCTCATCGACAATTCTTGCAGCAGCACATTAATGGGGAGCTTCCAAAAAATTCAAGCTCATTTCAGAAGAGAATATAGAAACAGAAGTATCCTTGAAGAGGTTAGATGGATCACGACTGAAGGCAGATAATACAAAAAGATATACCTCTATTTTATTTACTGTGTTCATGTGAAACCTGTATGCAGTTGTTCAAAGCAAGGATTACTTCATGACTTATAATCAGAAAAGGTGTGCACCAGTGCTATATCCTTTCACCATATGTATTTAATTTGTATGCTGAGCAAATAATCTGAGAAACTGGACTTTAAGAATGATGGAGCATCAAGAATGACAGAAGACTACTTTTTACAGATGAGAAATTTTGGGAACAAGAAGAAATACCAGGCAGCAAGCAACAGCTCAATTGAACATGACAATTATTGCCACTAGCACAAAGGATTCAAGATAATCCTCTGACCTCTATGCTCATGTTATTTTCAATTACCACATATGCATTAGAAAGTTGAATGATGAGTAAAGAAGTTAAAAAACTGATGCCTTTAAATTATGCTGATGGTGAATAATATTAAGTATAATATGCATTTCTAGAAGAACAAACGCATCTGTTTTGGAATAAATATAGCCAGAATCCAGAATGTTCCTTAGAAGAGAGGTTGGTGGCAATGTTTTTAAGACTGAATAGTCCCTAGAGAAGGAAATCATGCTTGATGAAGTAAACTCTACTTGTGATACAGAGGAAAACTCTTAATGCAATGTGTTGACAATATCTGCAACAATGACCTCAAACACAGAATCAATAATGTTGCAGGACAAGGCAGTGCTTTGTTCTATTGTACTTAGAGTCCCTGTGCATTGGAACTGATTCAGGTAACCTCGGGACTACAAATTTTGTTAAAGACAAAAGTAAATAAACAAACCGAAAAGAGAGTATGTGGTATGATGAAAGAATAGCTAAAATAGAGGGAAAAGTACCCAGGAAATGAAAAAGATGAATAGTTGGGAGACCATTGGGACAAGTCATCCGTGAGGACATTTAGCTCACTAAGACAATTCCTGCATGTGAGAGTAAGAAGTTCTGTGATTGTGCAATTCAATCCCTAACACTTGCTGCATGTAACAGTTGTAAATAAGAGCAAGAAGGAACAAAAGAAGATACTGTGGTCAAATACCATAAACATCAAAGACTTCTTTCATTGCCATAAATACATATGTATCATCAAAAATATTTATTTTCAGCATTTCAATGACATTTAACATTTTCAACAATTGAATGGCATTAATACCATAATCTTGTTTTCTAATCATTCCCCCTATTTCTAAATTTAATTATAGTTCTTAATGTTGTTGTTAAGTGCCATCAAGTCGGTTCCTTCACACAGTGACCCTATGAATAACAGAACAAAACACTGCCCGTTTTACACCATCCTCACAACTGTTTCTACACTTGAGGCCATTGTGGCAGCCACTGTGTTGATCCCCCTCCTTGAGGGCCTTCCTCTGCTTTACCAACCATAATGTAATTCTCCAGGAACTGGTCTCTCCTAACATGTCTAAAGTGCGGCAGACAACATCTTGCTACCTGTGCCTGCAAGGAGTACTCTGGCTGTGCTTCTGAGACAGATGTGTTTGTCCTTTTGGCAGTCCATGTTACTTTCACTAGTCTTTGCCAGCACCCAAATCCAAATGCACTGATTCTTCTTTTGCCTTCCTTATTCAGTGTCTCACTTCCACATGCACCTGAGGCAACTGAAAATAACAATTGTGTCAGGCACACCTTAGTCCCCAAAGTCACATCTTTGCTTCTCAACACTTGAAAGGTAGCAAATTTACCTAACATTAATGAATTGTGTGTGATCTAACTGCTGCCTCCCTGAGCATTGATTGTGGATCCAAACAAGACAAAACTCTTTGACACTTCGATCTATGTCAAAACTCTTTGACATCTCCATTTATCATGATGTTACCTTTTGGTTCACTTGTGAGGATTTTGGTTTGCTTTATAGAGATGCAAAACCCATACTAAAGGCTGTGACCCTTGATCTTCATCAGCAAGTACTACAAGTCCTTCTCAATTCCAGCAAGCAAGGCTATTTTACCTGCATATCACAGGTAATTAATAAGCCTTCCTCTAATCCTGTTGCTGAATTCTCCTTAATACAATCCATTTCTCTGATGATTTGCTCAGCATGCAAATCAATATGATAAGAGAATGGATAGTAGTTAGATAATGCTTTTTCATTTTGAGAGGATTAAGAGTCAAGCCATGGAGTCTAGCCTGTCAATCAGGCCATAGCCAGTGAGACCTCTGTCTGGGCATGGCCTTCTCCTGAGGATTCTGGGAACTCCTGTATTCCTCCTTGGAGGTGACAGACACACTCACTCTCAGTTCATTCTCTTAGAGACATTGCAGTTGGCAAGACAACTGGAACTA